>JAUKWC010111597.1:0-14127 GCA_032356245.1 Endocladia muricata
ATTCCCGTATGGCTCGGTCAAAGAAATTCAGATCGGGCAGATCCGTGCGCTGGCCCTCCGCATTTCGTATGTGGGCGAGCAGGGGTGGGAGCTTTACACTAACTTCGAACAAGGCACCTTCCTGTGGGATCTGCTGTGGGAAGCGGGACAGCCTCACGGCATTTTGCCGGTTGGCATCGGTGTTTATGGCACAACGGCTCGGCTAGAAAAAGGCTATCGCGCCTTTGGCATGGAGCTAGAATCCGAGTATAACCCAGTTGAAGCGGGTCTGACTCGCCCCAAGGTAAAGAAACAGGAGTTTATCGGCAAAGAAGCATATATGAAGGCGCGTGCCGCAGAACCGGCAGCGATTCTTTGTACGTTGACGGTTGAGAACAACAGGTCATCGACGGGCGAAAAGCGCTATATGATGGGCAACGAACCGATTTTGACCACCGATGGTGATCCAATTGAGGATGCTGATGGTCGTCGTTCGTATGTAACCAGTGCGGGTTCTGGTCCATCGGTTGGAAAGCATCTGCTGCTGGCTTATTTGCCACCAAGCTACGCCAAAGTTGGCACAGATTTACTGGTTGAATATTTAGGCGAACAATATCCGATCACGGTTGCGGTGGCGGGCAGTACGCCACTGTTTGATGCGGAAGATAGTCGGATGAAGTGCTAAAAAAATTCTCTTTCCAAAAGTATAGGAAGCAGTTCTCATATAAAATACGGTGTCTCTCTGTGGAGTTTTGTAAAGTTCATTCCACTCATTTGTAAGGAAATATTATGAATATACTAGTATGCGTCAAACGCGTCCCCGCACCAGGTGCGCGCATGACTTTAACCGATGATGAGCAAAGCTTAAACACGCGCCATCTTGGTTTTGCCGTTAGCCCACATGAGGAATGTGCAGTCGAAGCCGCCATCCAACTCATCGAGGAGCATGGCGGTGAGGCAACGGTGCTGACTCTGGGTACAGACGAGGCGGATGAGCAGTTGCGCTATGCGCTGGCAATGGGCATGACCAATGCGATTCTGCTCGAAACAGATGGGGCAGATTGGGGTCCGATGGCAACGGCCAACGCGATTGTGGAAGCGATTCAAGCGCAGGAAAATGAAGGGGGCAGCAGCTTTGATGTGCTGCTTTTTGGCAACGAATCGGCCGATTCTGGTGGATATCAGATTGGTGTGCGCGTGGCCGAAGCACTCGATTTACCTTGCGTCAGCGGCATTAAAGATCTGGCGATAGAGGGCAACAAGGCCATCGCCAAACGCGAGGCTGGCAATGGCTGGGAAGTCTTCGAAGTCGAACTACCGGCTGTCTTTACGGCAAAAGAAGGCATCACGCTACCGCGCTACCCACCCATGCGCGGGCGACTAAAGGCCAAAAAAGCCGAGATCAAGCGTATAACGCCGCAGCCGATCGAGGATGGGCTGACGAAGCTGCGGCTGCGTGTGCCAATGGAAGAAGCAAACGAGGCAACGATGTTAGGCGAAGGCGCATCTGCCGCGCCCGAAATCGTTAAAATTATGAAAGAGCTAGGGTTGGTATAATTATGATACTAGGATTAATTGATCACGATCGCGGAAAGTTAAACGAAGTATCGTTAGAGATGCTGACCTTTGGTCGCACCCTGTCCAAAACAAATGGAAGCACCTTGGAAGCGGTTGTTGTGGGTGAAAGCGGACGCGATATCGCCGATTCACTAGGCGCATACGGCGTTGATAAAGTCCATTTGGTGCTGCACGATCAGCTTGACGATTTTGCACCATCGGCATGGGCGCGCAGCCTTGGGCAAATTATGCAAAGCGATGGCGCGACAGCGGTATTAACGCCCGGTAGCGAGCGCGGCAATGAAGTATTGGCCCACCTCGCAGCCCAGACAAATCTGCCCATGGCCGCCAACTGCACCGAAGCCACGCCCGCAGACAGTGGGTATCAAGTGACACGCGTGCGCTGGGGTGGCAGTCTGTTGGAAGAAGCGATGTTAAATGGAGCAGTTAAGCTTCTTTCGGTTGCGCCATTGGCCGTGCCACCAGCCACAGCAGATTCATCCACAGCGGGCACGATCAACGAAGTAACGCCAGCCATTGCCGACAGAGATATGCGTGTACGCGTCACGAGTCGCGTGCAGCCCGAAAGCGACAAAGTTTCGTTGACCGATGCAGCCGTGGTCGTGAGCGGTGGTCGCGGCGTGGGCAGCACCGATGGCTTCGAAAGTCTGGACGAACTCGCGTCATTGCTCAATGGCGCAGTCGGCTGTTCGCGTGCCGTTACAAATGAAGGCTGGCGTCCCCATGCTGATCAGGTAGGCCAGACGGGCGCGCGCGTGTCGCCCGAACTATACATTGCGTGCGGCATCTCCGGTGCGATCCAGCACTATGCGGGCTGCAAAGGATCGAATAAAATTTTGGTCATCAACACCGATCCCGAAGCGCCGATTATCTCCAAAGCAGATTATGCCGTAATCGGCGATCTACACGAGGTGATCCCCGCCGTTGCAGATGAGGTTAGGAAAGCACGCGGGTAGGAAAGTACAAGAACAGAACTATATGATAGGAAAGTTTCTGTACCGCAACGGTTCAGCAACATTCTAGGCAAAGTGAAAATTTTAATGATCCACAGATTGAACAGATTTTCACGGCTAAAATCTGTTCAATCTGTGGATCATTTATTTCTTGGTTTAGCCTTA
This sequence comes from Endocladia muricata, assembly GCA_032356245.1. NCBI lineage: Eukaryota > Rhodophyta > Florideophyceae > Gigartinales > Endocladiaceae > Endocladia > Endocladia muricata. Next base: position 2,676 of record JAUKWC010111597.1, read on the forward strand.
AAGACAAAAGACAAATGAGTGTTATCAGAAGTATCGATTGATCCACAAAAAGACAAAGCAATAGCCTAATCGTAGTTCATATCAAAATCGTCACCATATACCAAGCAACGCCACAAAGTAACAAGGTGGGCTAGGAATGAATTTTCAAGATGCAGAATTCATTCTGCGGTTTACCCCACAGCTTCTCAGAGAACCATTCGTTTCAATTTCAAAACTTAAAAGAGGTATCAATCTTGTCTTGGAAATTAATACAGCAAGCTTTTAAGAACGGCTCGGGTCCAGAACCATTTTGGAGTCCCAAACCGATGAAAGACAGCTACGATGTTGTTATCATCGGTGGTGGTGCGCATGGTTTAGCCTGCGCCTATTATCTAGCCAAGAATTATGGTATTACAGACGTTGCCGTGATCGAACAGCGCTATATCGGCTCGGGGGGCAGTGGTCGGAACACAACCATTGTGCGCAGTAATTATTTGACACCCGAAGGCGTAAACTTTTACAACGAGAGCGTTCAGCTCTACGAAGGCATGTCCGAAGAGTTTGACTTCAACGTTATGTTTACGCAGCGGGGTCACTTTACCCTCGCCCACAGCGATGCGTCCGTTCGCACCATGCGTCGGCGCGCCGAGGTGAATCAAATTCAGGGTGTTGATTCAAAGGTTTTAATGCCGGATGAAATCAAAAAGCTCTGTCCGGCTTTGGATATAAGCGATCATCCGCGCCAGCCCATTCAGGGTGCGCTTTGGCATCCACCGGGCGGCATTATCCGTCACGATGCGGTGGTGTGGGGCTATGCCCATCACGCCGATCGGATGGGTGTTCACATCCACCAACTGACCACGGCGACCGACATCCACGTGGAAAAGGGTAAGGTTGTCGGCGTGCAAACGGATAAAGGGCGCATCAATACCGGCATGGTGCTCAACGCAACCGCAGGCTGGTGCGCGACCATCGCCGATATGGCCGGTGTCAAGCTGCCTATCACCACGTTTCCGCTACAGGCCTGCGTCTCGGAACCACTCAAACCTTTCCTCGATGTGATCATTGTCTCTGGCAGTCTGCACGTTTACGTCAGCCAATCGGGTCGCGGCGAGTTGGTGATGGGCGCGGCGGTTGATCCATACGCATCGTATTCGCAGCGTGGATCGCTGGCCTTTACAGAGGGCATTGCTGGACACATCCTCGAACTGATGCCGAGCTTGGGCAACGTGCGCATTTTGCGTCAATGGGCTGGTCTTTGCGACATGACCCCCGACTACAGCCCCGTAATGGGCTTTACGCCCGTCGAAGGTTTTGTGGTTGATGTGGGGTGGGGAACCTATGGCTTTAAGGCCGTTCCTGTTTCGGGCAAACGCATGGCCGAGTTGATTGCAACCAAGAAAACACCCGATCTGCTTGCACCGTTCCGCTTGTCGCGGTTCGAAGAGTTTGATCTGGTTGGCGAAAAAGGCGCTGCCTCGGTAGGGCATTAGGAGATAGATTATGATAATTCTAAAGTGCCCCAACTGTGGGGATCGAAACGTCAGCGAATTTCGCTATGGTGGTGAATATAACCCACGTCCGGCCAAACCGCTAGAGGAAAACGACGCAAGCTGGGCAGATTTTATCTTTTTGCAAAACAATAAACTAGGCGTTCAAAAAGAGTGGTGGTTTCATCGTTCGGGCTGTGGAACGTGGTTTATGGCCCAGCGTCACACAAAAACAAACGTTGTCGAAGCAACCTACGAATGGTCGCCGAACCTATCAACAGAAGAGGGAGCATAATTGTGAGTACACCAACTACGAAAGCCCCCCCTGCTGGCGCACGCGCGGGTGAACGAGTCGCGCCGTCGGCCAATGCACTGATTGATCGCACGCGCACCATTTCGTTCACCTTTGCGGGCAAAAAATATAGTGCCTACGAGGGCGACACCATCGCCTCGGCTTTGACGGCAAATGGCGTCAAAATTTTGGCTCGTTCGTTTAAATATCATCGCCCGCGCGGGTTGATGGGCTTTGGACATTCGCCCTCGTCGATGGTGCAGATCGGCAACGAAGTCAGCGTCAACGCGTGGACAAGAGTGGTCGAAGAAGGCATGGTGGTGGATGCGATCAACGCATGGCCCTCGCTCGATAATGATCTGATGAGCGTCACCCAACTTGGCTCGCGCTTTACGCCGGTTGGCTTCTACTACAAAACATTTATTCGACCACAAAAACTTTGGCCTCAATATGAGAATGCGCTGCGCAACGTTGCCGGATTGGGTAAATTAGACATCGACGCGCCCTTAACGCAAGGCTACGACAAAGAGTATGTCCATGGCGACGTGGCCGTTATCGGCGCGGGACCATCGGGACTGAGCGCGGCACTGTCGGCGGCACGGGCGGGTACGCGTGTGGTCCTCTTCGACGAAAATCCTGCGCTCGGTGGTCATCTGCTCTACAGCACGCAGGATCAGGATCAGCTCGCCACATTGCGCGAAGCGGTCGAAGCCGATGAGAATATCAGCGTTTACACCGATACGACCGTGATGGGCTGGTTCGAAGATCACTGGCTTTATGGCGTGTGCGGCAAACGCATGTACAAAATCCGCGCCAAGGCGACAGTGTTCACCACCGGCGCATATGATCAGCCGCCGCTCTTCGACAACAACGACCTGCCCGGCATTATGCTTGGCAGCGCGGCGCAGCGGCTGCTCAATCTGTACGGCGTATCGATTGGGCAAAAGGTGGCGATTGTCACCGGCAACGACGATGGCTGGCAGTTGGCAAGCGAACTACAGGCCGCCGGTATCGAAGTCGTCGCAATTGCCGATCATCGCCACGACATTCCGGCCCACAACCTGAGCGGAAATGTGAGCGTACTGGCGGGCCATACGATCACCAAAGCCGAGGGCAAAAAGCACGTCACGGGCATGAGGGTTGCGCTCGTTGATTCTGCGGCTGGCACGCGCGACGGCATTCACAGCCATATCGAGTGTGACGCGATTTTCCTCTGTACATCGTGGGCCCCCGCCAATGGATTGCTCTATCAAGCCGGTGCCAAGATTGCCTACGACGAAGCGCGTCGTGAATTCTTGCCACAGTCGCTGCCCGAGGGCATTTTTGCTGCGGGGCGGGTCGCAGGCACGCATAGCCTAGAGACTGAAATGGCAGAGGGCGATCTGGCGGGTGCAGATGCAGCCGCCCACGTTCAAGGTCGCACATCGTCATCGTCTGCGGCGCAAGATAAGATTGCTACGCGCAAAGCTGCGGAGCCACTGCGCACGTCGGATTGCTACATTAAATATCACGATAAGAGCAATAAACGTTTTGTTGATCTGGATGAGGATGTGACCGATAAGGATGTTCACACCGCGATTGCCGAAGGGTACAGCAGCGTTGAATTATTGAAGCGCTACTCGACAATTTCGATGGGCGCGTCGCAGGGACGCTGGTCGTCGATCAACGCGATCCGCTTAACCGCGGCCGCCAATGGACAGACCATTGCGCAGACTGGCACAACCACCTCGCGTCCACCGGCACAGCCGATCCAACTGGCGTCGCTAGCGGGGCAAATAATGGAACCGGTGCGCTATACGGCTGTACAGCCGTGGCACGATGCGCACGGCGCAAGCATGATGACGGCCGGTTTGTGGATGCGACCCGAACAGTACGGTGATCCACATGCGGAGGTGCGAGCGGTGCGCGAGGCGGCGGGGTTGATCGACGTTTCGACGCTAGGCAAGATCAAGCTGACGGGGCCGGGCGTGCCCGAATTGCTCAACAAACTCTATATCAATAAGTGGATGAAGTTGGATGTGGGCAAGGTTCGTTACGGCATTATGTGTACCACCGAAGGCGTGGTCTCGGATGATGGCGTGACCGCACGCATCGGCGAAAACGAGTGGTATATGAGCACCACATCGGGCGGCGCGGGTGCGGTTTTCGAAACGATGCAGTGGTGGATGCAGTCGGGTTGGGGCGAAGGCGTTCACGCAAGCAGCTTGACCGAGGGCATGTCGGCGTTCAATCTGGCTGGCCCCAAATCGCGCACCATTCTTGCGAAGGTGACGGACGACGATATTTCCAACAACGCCTTCCCGTATATGAGCATTCGCGAGATCGAGGTGGCGGGCGTTCCCTGCCGCGTGATGCGCATTGGCTTTACGGGCGAGCTTTCTTACGAGATCCACTGCCCAACGAGCTATGCGCTGCACGTGTGGGAAGCGTTGATGAACGCGGGCGAGTCAGATGGCATCAAGGCATTTGGCGTCGAGGCGCAACGGATATTGCGTTTGGAAAAAGCCCACATTATTGTGGGGCAGGATACCGATGCAACGAGCGATCCGATTTCGGCGGGTCAAGAGTGGGCGCTCAAGTTGGACAAGCCCGATTTCTTGGGTCAACGGTCGCTGACGCGGGTGGCCGAACATGGCATCACCGATATGTTGACCGGCTTCAAGCTGATCGACGCGGGCGTGACGCCGGAAGAGGGGCTGCAAATTGTAACGGATACGCCGGTGAGCGATCATTGCCCGCTGGGGATCAAGATTATCGGCTGGGTTACGTCGTGTCGCTTTAGCCCAACGCTCAACGAGGTGATCGGCTTGTGCTGGCTGCCGGTCGAGATGGCGCAAGCGGAAGGCACGGAGTTTACGATCCGTCGCGAGGGTGGCCTGATTCGGGCGCGAGTGCATCACGGCGCGTTTGTGGATCCGAGCGGCGGGCGGCTGAAAACATAGATAAAAATGAGACAAACATATATGAACGCACAACCAACTAGACTTAGCCCTCTGCACGGCACGCATCTAAGTGCTGGGGCGACAATGATGTCGATGGAAGCATGGCAGGTAGCGCGTGCAATTGGATCTGCCGCGGATGAACAGGCCGCGGTGTCCAATGGCGTGGGCCTTGCCGATCTGTCTGATCGGGCCAAGATTATGGTCGAGGGAGACGGGGCGGCTGCGCTTGTCAAAAATGCTTTGGGCGGCTCTGATCTGACAGTGAATGAAGCCACCCAAGGCAACGATTCGGGGCTGTACGTTGCGAGCCTGCGTCGGGACCGTTTCTATATTAGCGCGGCAACGGGCAGCGAAGGCAAGTTGATCGACACGCTGACTGCGGCTGCGGCCAAAGCGGGCGGCCTGATTACGGTGACGGATGAGACGGATGCTCGATCCGAGTTGCTGCTTGTGGGGCCAAATGCGGCAGCGTGCTTGGGTCGCACTTGTGCCTTAGATTTTCATGCGCGCGAGTTTCCAAATTTGAGCGCAAAACAGAGCAGCGTCGCCAAGATCCGACAGTTGATCTTGCGCTGCGATGGCGCGACGATGCCCGCATATCTCGTAAGCGGCGGTCGGTCGAACGCGATCTATTTATGGCAAACGCTGCTGGATGCAGGCCACGATTTGTCGATGACCGCGATTGGTCGGCAGGCGGTGGAGGGGATCTGGGCGTAGCTCCCTTTTATTCTCTTTCTCATATCACTTCACTTATGATTAATATTCCTTATGATGTTTCATTTCACTTTGATAATGATTTACGTGATGTCCCAAGTAACGCATCAGAGATGCAAAATGCAGTGAATTTTCTAAAGTCAAAGCTCGACTCTATAACGGGCAACACAAAAGAGCGGGTGCAACTTCTTGGATTAATTGGGGTCTACAGTCGAATGTTGGGCGATTATCTCACGGCATGTGATGTCTTAAAATCTGCTGTTGTGCTTTCTGAAACAATGGGGATAAATAAGGCTCAAATTGCCAATAGTATTCGGCTAGCTCATGTGTATCAGTGGCAGTGTGACTATAAAAGAAGTGAAAGTCTGTTTAACGAGGTCATCGCGACCTGTAAAAAAGATTCTGACTTGGCTGTATATCTTGATTTTGCATTTCAACATATGGGTAAATGCAAATTTGATCAGCAAAAATATAAAGATGCGCTCGAATATTTCGAACAGGCGTTACTTCTTCGCAAGGCTGGCAATAATCAGTCGTTGATTGAATCAACTCAGATCGCTATCAATGCAGTCAATACGCGTTTGGAAAGCAAAGGAGCATGAGGATGTGCATGAAAACCGCACCCACTCCGCGTAAATTAGCAGAGATGGATTGATCTCTCGTTCATTCTCTTTCTCGTACTCTTTCTCTGCGGTTGGCTGGACCGAGCGCGCTGTGTATAATATAAAACATGTCTCAGATTATTACATTAACCATGAATCCTGCGCTGGATAAAAGCGCACTTGTTGATAGCGTTGCGCCGGAGATTAAGATGCGCTGCGGCGAGCCGACTTGGCAGCCCGGTGGTGGCGGCATCAATGTGGCGCGGGTGGCCCAGCGGTTGGGGGCCAAGCCGATTGCAATTTTTCCTACCGGTGGCCATACGGGTCATCTGTTTCAACATTTGCTAAATGATGAGATGATTGACGCGCGCCCAATCCCGATTGCGGGGGCGATGCGCGAGAGTTTTGCTGCGTTTGAAGAATCGACGGGGCTACAATATCGCTTCAATTACGCTGGCCCGACTATGACCGAAACGGAGTGTAACGCGTGCATTGACGTGGTGCTTGCGGCATTAGAGCCAGATTGCCACTTGGTGCTAAGTGGCAGTTTGCCACCCAGCGTGCCGCCAGATTTTTATGCGCGGCTAGGTGCCGCGGCGCAAGCAGAGGGCGCGTGCGTTATTGTCGACAGCACGGGCGAGCCATTGCGCGCGGCGTTAAAGGCTGGCGTTTTTCTGATCAAACCAAATCTGCGCGAATTGCAGCATTTTGCCGAGCGCGCAATCGAAAGCGAACAGGAGCAGATCGAGCTAATCGAGGGGTTGATTGGCGCGGGGAGCTGTCATGCGGCGGTTGTTTCGCTTGGGGCTGGTGGCGTGATGCTTGCGAGCCACGACGGGATCGACCACGTTCGCGCGCCGATTGTGCCGATCCGCAGCAAGGTTGGGGCGGGCGACAGCATGGTTGGCGGAATTGTGTGGAGTTTGGCCGAAGGTCATTCGCTAAACAAGGCGGTGCGTTACGGGGTGGCGGCAGGTGCAGCCTGCGTGATGACGCCCGGCACGGAGTTGGCCTATAAGGAAGATGTTCATCGACTTTATGCGGCGTTATAAATTACACCCTCCATTCAGGTGGGTTAGCGTGCGTCGCATTGACTAGACGTGATCGAGCGTTCGGATCTGGTTTTGGTCAACGCGACGCACGCAGGTCGAAAATTAATTAACAAAAAGAGCCGACTGCAAGGAATTTGCAGTCGGCTCTTTTATTATCAATTTATCTCAACAAATTCCAAGCGGAAAATTAATTCCCGATCCGCTCCAAGCTCACTCGATCTAAGCGTGTGTCTTGCTCGCGCAGATAGAAATCTACAAGATGATCGCCTGCGTCTAGGTTGACCTCGACAACAGAATTGCCGTTTCCAGCCGTCACATATTGTTCGACAAAACCGCTGCTAATCGGAGAGTGATAGATATATCCCGCAGCCGGCGCGCCATCGACTTGAACGTAAAAGGAGTTGTGATTGCCGCTTGGCGAATGCACCACCGTTTTGATTCGATAGCGTCCGGCAGTGGCGATGGTAAAACAGTAGCTCGCTTTCTGTCCAACATCGATTGCAGAGCCGCGGTTGCCCGAACCATCCGGCACATGCACATACGATCCGTTGCTGGCATTGTCATCGGCAGCAACCACGAAGAGTCCGCTCAGCGCACCAGCTTCTGCTTCTTGATCCAACCCGCCACAATCCGTTACGACCACTGGCGTTGCCGTAAAAACAGGCGCAGGGGTGGGTGTCGAAGTAGGTTCAGGGGTGAGTGTTGCAGTCGGTATAAAAGTAGCTGTAAAAGTAGCTGCTTGCGTTGGCGCGGGCGGTGCGCCGTCGATGCGTTCTAAAGCCACTTTGTCCAACTCGGTGCCGTGCTCGCGTAAGAAGAAGTCGATGGTGTGTGCGCCGGCGGCCAAGTTTGCTTGGACAAAGGCGTTGCCATCGCCATCTGTCACGTACTGTTCCATAAATCCGCTGCTAATTTGCGTATGGTAGAGATAGCCAGCCGCGGGCGCGCCATCCACCTGTACATAGAACGAGTTGCTCGATGCGTTTGGTGAACGGACCCACGCTTTGATGCGGTATGTTCCGGCATCGATCACGTTAAATGTATAGCTCGCCTTCTGCGCAGGATCGAGCGTTGCGCCGCGGTTGCCAGAGCCATCAGGCACGTGAATATATGATCCAGCACTGGCGCTTTCATCAGTGGCCGATACAAAAAGTCCACTGAGCAGACCGGCCTCTGCCTCTTGCATCAGACCGCTCGGCACGACGGGCGTAGCTGGTGGCGCGCTGGTTGGTGGTGCGCTGGTCGGTGGCACGCTGGTTGGTGGTGCGCTGGTCGGTGGCACGCTGGTTGGTGGTGCGCTGGTTGGTGACGGCGTCGGCGTAACGGGGGCGGCTGTTTGAGTGGGGGTTGGCGTACTGTTCGACGTTCCCTGCCCAAAAAGACGACCCGTACCAAAGAGGCTGGGATTCTGCCAAGAGTTATCTGTCTCGCCATACCAGGCATACTTGGTCTCACGATCTCCCCCGTCATCATCGTCGATCACCTGCACATCTAGGCCAAATTCATTGCCTTCGATGGCGGCGATGTTGACGCTGCTAAGAGGCAACGCTATCTCGATAACATATCCATTGCCGGTGGGGACCATGGCAAAGCGAACGTCTGCCGGAACAGGAGACGTACCTGTGTTGGTGCCAACATGAATCTGCGGATCATCCCAACGGAAAAAGAGTTGATAATCGTCAAAGCCATCATAGACCGTGCCAGCACTTTGATCGCCATCCAAGTAGACTTCGATCACATCATCCTGCCACCACTGCTCACCCGAATCTCGAACCAACTGCTCGTCCTGCACATCGACAAAAATATAGAGATGCTCGGCATCATACAGCGCACGAAACTTGGCCTTTAGATCCGACGCAGGAACTTCTGTGCCTAAAATCACATTATTAATTTGATAGCCATTGGCGCTTTGCCAAATCGACTCAGCCGAGCCGTCGATTACGGGCGCATCTGCGGTAAAGTTGATGAGCGCATAGTCGGCAACGGGCGTGAGCGGAGGCGGTGGAAATGTTGCCGTAGACGTTGGCGTTGGTGTGGGCTGGTTTGGATCGCAGATCGTAGAGATAGTCCGCTGGCTGGCACCAAAATATTGACGCATCACATTTTCGGCAGGTTTATCATACGGACTATAGCCCGCACTACAGGGACCGCTGCGATCAGCTCTAGTATTCCAGCCCCAAAATTGAGCGCCAGCAAACCAAGATTCCTCAAAGAAGACTTCAAAATAGGCGTTGTATCCATCCTCTTGCTCTTGTAGATCGACGGGCTCGTCGCACCAGTAGCACCAAGGGTGACGATTGTTGCCGTCGCTGCTGCGGTATCCGACTTCTGTAAAGAGGATGGGTTTATTCCAGCGTTGGTGTAAGTCGCGCAGCGTATCGCGATGAGGTAGCCACGCCGCCTTCAACTCCTCAACGGTTGGATCAGTCTTATCTGTGAGATCGTAATACCCGCTAACGCCGATCAGATCGAGCGCATCCCACCAGTTGATGCTGATCTCCTCGCCAGAATGATTGGCCGAATAGGTGAGCGATCCATCATACCTGCTGCGCACAGTCGCAATCACGGTTCGCCACTGCGTTTCGCGCTGCACAGTCGAAACAAGCTCGGTCCCCACAATAAACTGCTCAACATCCTGCGCCGCCGCCAGATCTGCATACTGGCTGATAAAATTCTCGTACGAAGCAAACCACTCGGTCCACTGCGTCTCATCGAAGTCGCGTCCAATCCGCCCGCGCCATTCGCCTGGATTGTTCTGAATGTCAATATGTGGTTTGAGCATCACCTTTAGACCCAGCGATTTGGCTTTGTTGATAACGTAGACCAGGTCTTCATCGGTCGGTGTCTTACCCGTTGGGTAGATGCTGGTGGTATTTAGATCATATTGATATTGTGTCACCACAATATTGATCCAATCAGCCCCCGTACTCGCCAACGCTTCAACGTCTCGATCTGATGCAGGCGTCATATATGCGCCAGCATTATACTGCGCATAGCTGACGCCAAGTTGTGGCAACTGGCCTTGACCAAGCGCCTGATCTTGCTGATTTATAAACAACAGCCCAATCATAAGAAATAGAGCAACTGTACACGTGCCAAGCACGCGCGTCTGATTTATCATATACGGTCTCCAATGTCTATATACTTCGCAGCGGCATAAATTACGGTCAGGCATCTAGCCAGCGTACACCTTTGTGAAAGGCAAGCGGCGAGAATTAATTTATGATGCGGCTCAGTATAGTACGATATAGTACAACCAAATAGTACAACTAAAATTCTCATAGCTCCTCGTCTAGTTAGCGAGGATGCAAAAAATATTGTGCGTCTTCCCAATATTTAGCGGCTGGACAAACCCAACCTCCTGAAGGGGTAGCCCCGCTTATCGAGACGATACAGAGATTGCCAATAAAATAAGATATTGTGTGGACAATAATAAAAGGGGGAACGCATCGGAGTAAGAAGATTCTTACTCCGATGCGTTCCCCCTTTTGTTGAGTCAGGATCAGATTAATAGTTAGCAGTAGCTACACAGAATTTAACTCGGGGGGAGCCTGTCATCTTTTCTACTTACAAAACGATCAAATCAAAATCACAGTAATGTTTGAGATAATAATGTTTAATATGTACACCAAATAATAGTACATCCAATTGATTAAAAAGTTAAATTGTCGAAAGCGCGTAAAAACTCATTAGTCGATGCAGCATTTGTTGAACCGATAGCCAAACGCAAACTTCAACAATCATTGCGGGCGAGAGCAGCAGCGAAATTTCTGTCAAGATAGCGGGCGTCATTTCTGCCGGGCTAGGTGACGCGGCGCGCGCCAGGATCAACGCAGCCGCATGGTGAGCAGAAAGTTTTGGCAGCGCAGACAGCGTTTCCAGCGCCTGTTGATTGGCGACAGTATCTGCAACCGAAGCATTTTGTGCAAACGCGACTACAGCATCAAACGTGGCGTCATCAATAGTGGGATCCGCGTGCCGAGCGAGCAGACGCGCCTCCCGATCAAGCGTCTCGTTGCCGACCACCGTCGCAAAAACAAGACCGCTCAACGCCTTTGTCGTAATCCCAATCTCGCTATTCTTCGATTCAAGATTGTCGCGCAGCAGCGTTGTAATCGCGCGGGTCGCATTCTTTTGGCTTAGCTTGTCCAATATCGGGAAGCGATGCCCAACCCGTTCCCGCAAAAATTCGCCGCAGTCCGGCCAGCGATTGGGAACGCCCTTGGTCCACGATCCTTCCAACCTGATCGCACCTGGCGCATGTCGAAAAACGCGCAAATAGGTCCCCAAACCATCAGCGGATATCTTGGCCGCCGCATCTGGAATTTTGACGCTCGGATCAGCATGTTTGCCCGGTCTCCAGCCATTTGAAAACAGCAAC
>JAUKWC010111708.1:0-23995 GCA_032356245.1 Endocladia muricata
TGCGTTCTGCCATCTTCAAAGTAAAATTCGTGATCTGGTGTGCGATGCCCTTTTGCGGCCCAAGTCGCCTGCCCCTTGTTTCGATAGAGAAGTGCAAAATCCATATCAGAGAGGCAAGCTTGGATCTGCCCCGTTGAATATTTATAAAGGCCGTCAATAGAGATATAGTTTACAGCAGAGTTCGCATTAATATTCTTAAAAACCACGTGATAAATTCGTCCAGCAGCCACTGATACGGCTCCACTCCATTTTACCTCTGGAAAATAGCCAATACCCAGAGGATTGTCTAGCCGCGCAGTAGCGAGGACTTCGCCTGAAGGGAATCCTTTTCCATCATCGTTTTGAAATTCTAAAAGAAGAGTTCCACCAGTACCAGAATGGTAGCCGACACGCTCATGACTATATATATTATGCCATCTGAAACGAGTGACCTTTCCTGTATGCTCCGACCGCCAACGGTAGCTAAGCTCTTGATTTTCTCCACCGCCAATGATCTCATTATCGATCTGGTCGCCGCTCCAGAAGTTGCCATAAATTGCCCCACAGTTGCTAAGAGATTGATAAGCTTGGGCCGAGTCATCTGATTGAGCTAAAGCAATATTCTGCGGTTCTATCAAAGCGAAGCAGCAACAGGAAAGCAGACAGATAAAGATAAACTTTTTAATTCGTGTACAACATATATAGTTCATGTGAATTCCTTTTGGTCGTTTTACGCCCTCGAAAGGAAAGCACATCCTCTATGTAGTATCATTTCTACTGGGGAGGCATTATCACGAGGGAGTTTTAAAATTGCACATGCCAAGTGAATTAACATATCGAGCAAGGCCACAGATAAGTGACAATATATTAAGCAGAGCATTTTCGTCTATGAATTCTTGCGGCATGTGTTAGATGACCACTGTATCCACTTTGAAAATATTTAGCACGGCTCTATGAATACCCGGTTGGTGTTGTCGCGTCACTCTTAGCGGATCCTTACCCTACTCTGAATATACTCCTGCATTTCCGATCATATATTGTAATCAAACTGTAAGTGCCACTCGCTTTCGTATAAAATCTGTTGGCATTTTCTTAATGGTAATAAGCAGATAGCAGTTAAAAAGCTATACTGATAAATAAGCAAAGCCTCATCTCGATCAAGCTAATTCTAGCCAAAGTTAGTTGGGCAAATTTTCAAAAAGTGCGCAAAGTCAGGTTCAAATTCGAGACCGTTCAAATAATCTTGAAGTGAGTAAAATCGTGCGTGATTTTACAGAGACTCAGTTCCCCAAGTATCTGCTTTAAGTAAGACAAAACTCTATCTTTTTAGGTAACTTAACAGTAAAATGAAAGGAACACATACGGTAATATACGTTAACCTTATTGCCGTAAATATTAGTCATTATCTGAAACTTAGCCTCGTCATATAGCTTAGATTTTCGGCCCCGTTTCCACCAAAAATTTATCCTTATTCTTCGTTAAATATCTATTTTTAAAATCTAGATAACTTTGAGTTTCTGACGTAGCATAAAAGCCAACATAGCAAAACAATACGAAAACAAAACTCCTTATAAATATTATGAATCAAGTATTGCAACACCTTAACTCAGGAAAAACAGAGCTAACCCAAGTCCCAGCCCCGCGTTGCAGAGCAGGTCATCTCTTGATTGCATCTCACGCCAGTTTGATTTCCGCAGGCACCGAGCGGATGCTGGTTGAATTTTCGCAGGGTAATTTGATAGAAAAAGCGCGTTCTCAACCTGAACGAGTTCGCCAAGTAATGGACAAGGTAAAAACCGATGGTCTTATGCCAACGGTCGAATCTGTAAGAAACAAGCTTGATCAACCTTTGCCGATGGGATATTGCAATGCTGGCACAGTTCTTGAAGTTGGTGCTGGTGTAGCTGGCTTTTCAATAGGCGATCGAGTGGTCTCTAATGGCCCTCATGCTGAAATCATTACAGTTCCGCAAAATTTATGCGCCCGCATCCCAGATGAAGTCGATAATGACGCAGCGGCGTTTACTGTTTTAGGATCAGTTGCCCTGCAGGGCGTGCGCTTGATCAACCCAACATTGGGTGAACGAATTGCTGTTGTTGGATTGGGGTTGGTTGGATTGATGACGGTACAGATTTTGATTGCCAATGGCTGCGAGGTGCTGGGCATAGACTTTAGCGCAGACCGTCTGGAGTTGGCCCGACAATTTGGTGCAAGTACGGTCGATCTCTCTCAGGGTGAGGATCCGGTAGCAGCAGGAATGGCCTTTAGCAAAGGTCATGGCATTGATGGTGTGTTAATCACAGCATCGACAAGCAGCAATGATCCCGTCCGTCAGGCTGCCCAAATGAGTCGCAAGCGTGGTCGTATCGTTTTAGTAGGAGTTACGGGTTTAGCACTTGATCGGGCAGACTTCTTTGAGAAGGAGCTAACGTTCCAAGTCTCGTGCTCATATGGACCCGGACGTTATGATCCGCTTTATGAAGACAAAGGCCAAGACTACCCAATAGGCTTTGTGCGCTGGACAGAACAGCGCAACTTTGAAGCAATTCTTGGGTTAATGGCGTCCAACAAACTTGATGTTGAACCGCTGATATCAGAACGGGTGCAGCATGACAACGCACCCGCCGCCTATGATGCATTGACCGATAATAAAGCTGCGTTGGGCATTTTGCTGCAATACAAAAATGGCCACGCGCCAGATCTGCGCGCTCGTATTCAAATTGAATCTAATAAACCAAAATCGTTCTCGCGTTCTACACAGGGTGGAGATACGGCAGTTGTGGGCGTGATTGGTGCGGGGAATTTTGCAATGGGCGTACTCTTGCCGGCCCTGAAAAAGACCAAAGCACAGACTAAGTTGGTGGTTAGTTCTGGTGGAACGTCCGCAGCGATTGCCGCACAAAAATTTGGCTTTCAAGAAGCCGCCTCTGATGTTGCCGAAATTTTAAATGATTCAGAGATCAATACGGTGCTGATTACCACGCGCCACAATACACACGCCAGCCTGGTTGTAGATGCTTTAGATGCGGGCAAGCACGTCTTTGTTGAGAAGCCACTTGCGTTAAATCAAGATGAGCTAGCCAAAGTAAAGTCTGCGGTAGAGCGCAATCCAGACAGGCAACTGCTGGTTGGATATAATCGCCGCTTTTCGCCACTTACAGAAAAGATGAAAGGGCTGTTGGATAGTCGGACACAACCTGTTTCACTAATTTATACCGTCAATGCGGGAAGTTTGCCTGCTGATCACTGGACACTCGATCCACAAGTTGGGGGTGGTCGCATCATTGGCGAAGCATGTCACTTTGTCGATCTACTCAGCTACGTGGTTGGTTCTTCTATCACGGGTCTTTGTGCTCAAATGATAGGTGGAGAGGCAGAATCAGCTCTTCGCGAAGATAAAATGACGTTAACCCTGAGTTTTGAAGATGGCTCAATTAGCACAATTCATTACTTTGCAAACGGGCATCGTTCTTTTACAAAAGAGCGTATCGAAGCCTTTAGCGAGCAACGAATCTTAGTGTTGGACAACTTCCGTAGCCTGCATGGGTATGGATGGAGTGATTTCAAAAAGAAGAAGCTAAGACGTCAGGACAAAGGACATTCAGCCGAACTAACGCAGTTTATCAACAGCATTTCGAGCGGTGGAGAGTGGCTGATACCGTGGAATTCGCTAGAAGAAACCTCGCTTGCTACGTTCACGGCTGTCGAACGCGCATCGATCCCATTTACTACGCTGCAAACCCTCTAAAGCAATATAATTTTCCACACGCCAATACCAACTCTGCTTAGAGCAAAGTGGGTAGTTGAAGGATCATCTAAAAATCATGAAAATATTAGTCATCTCACACTTCTTCCCGCCAGAGATGGGCGCGGCAGCCGCTCGATTATTTGGCCTTTCACGATGGCTAGCAGAATTCGGACATGACGTTACGGTCATTACTGGCTTCCCCAGCTATCCATCTGGGACCATTTCTGCTGAGTATCGCAACAAGCTTTATGCTACAGAAGAAATGGGAAATCTGCATGTTGTGCGCGCTTGGGTCTATGCATCACCCAAGCGCGGTGCATTGCGACGGTTAGGAAACTATATTTCCTTTATGCTCTCTGCGACGATTGCCGGTCTTGTACAAAAGAAGGATTACGATGTTGTGCTCGTTTCGTCTCCCCCTCTTTTTCTGGGCGTTGCAGGTTGGCTTCTATCGCTTTTCCGCCGCACGCCGTGGGTCTTTGACATTCGCGATATTTGGCCCGATGTAGCAGTCGAAGCGGGCGAGTTTAAAGCAGATTCAGCCATTACAAACTTCATGACAAAATTGGCTCATTTTCTGTATCGGCGTGCGGATGTTATTACACCCGTTACACAAAGTAAGCTAGATAAATTAGCTAGGGATGGCGTTTCTCCAGCAAAGATGCATATTGTCAGCAATGGCGTTGATCTCGATCTGATCCCAGACGAGTCGATTGACAGACGCGCAGAGCTAAATCTAGAAGACAAGTTTGTCGTTTTGTATGCAGGCTTGATTGGCTTGGCACAAGGGGTAGAGAAAACTTTAATTCCGGCCGCAGACACGCTGCGTGATGAAGAAAATATTCACTTCCTGATCGTAGGCGAGGGGGCTTGCAGAGACGCCGTTGCGGAAGAAATCGAAAAGCGATCTCTTTCAAATGTAACGATGTTATCTCGTCAGCCAAAAGAAGAAATGCCGGCTATTTTGGCGACTGCAAACACGTGCTTTGTACCGCTAATTAACAGCAATTTACAAGATGCCGTCCCCTCTAAACTGCTGGAGGCGTGGGCTTACAATCGACCAGTTATCTTGGCGGCAGCGGGTGAGGCGGCAGCGATTGTAAAGCAATGCAACGGTGGAGTTGTTGTCGCACCGGAAGAACCAATCCACTTGGCGCGGGCAATTTCTCAGCTAGCCGCAGACAGCGATCTCTGCACGCAACAAGCTGCTAGTGGATATGATTATGTGAGCAAAAATCTCGACAGAAAAATGCTGGCGAAAGAGATGGCCCATGCGCTACAAATGGCGGTTAACTCATCCAAAACTCCGATTGATAATATAGCCATACCAAGAAGCGCTATAAATTAACGTACTGGCTTTGCGTTGCCTTATCTGAAAAATATAATTTTGTGCGAATATAGATGTAAAACCACATACAGAAAATATTCGGCAAACCGAAACGATTAACAACACCCGATTAGTGATAGTTGCTTATCGACGATACACCTTAGTTTTTAGCTTTATAGTAGAATGATGGAGTTTTAAGTAATGAACAGCTTACATGCAATGGGTCCAAGAGAACAACTTATAAAACAGATTAAGAGTAATCTGTCACTGTCGCTAACCACCTCCCCGAAATTATGGAGTGCTGAGCGCAAACTGCTGTTAGGGTTTGGTGATATCATTACTATCTGTATGGCACTTGCGGGTAGTTTACTGTTGCAGAGTAAGTTAGGTTTCACCTCGACTCTATCAGTCCAACCGCACTGGTTTGCAATATTAGTCGCGCTGTGGCTTGGGGTAGGGTTAGCATTTGATATTTATCATCTTGTTGTGGCAGCCAGTCCAATGCGGTCGATCTGGTCTGCGGTTAGCACAGCATTGATTGTTGCCGTCATATTTTCCTTTATCCCATACGCAACGCCATCATTACCGGAGCGGCGTACGGCCCTCTTACTTTTCCCCGTGCTGATGGGTGTAGGAATTAGCATCTGGCGCTATGCATATGCGATGACCGTTTCTCGCAGTGCCTATTGTGAACCGGTCTTAATTATTGGTGCAGGCTGGGCTGGGCGTACACTGGCAAAAACGCTTGTTCCTTCGTCCTATACAGAAAGTGCGCAGATTAATTCCGCTGTCGGCTATCAGATTCTTGGCTTTATAGACGACGACGCAGAAGTAGGCAAGATGGTTGATGACATTCCTGTCTTAGGCACAGCCAGTCAGCTAAAGAGAATCGTAATGGAAAAAAATCCGGCGCAAATCGTGCTTGCGATCA
The DNA here is from genome assembly GCA_032356245.1 of Endocladia muricata. NCBI lineage: Eukaryota > Rhodophyta > Florideophyceae > Gigartinales > Endocladiaceae > Endocladia > Endocladia muricata. The sequence continues at coordinate 5,986 of JAUKWC010111708.1, forward strand.
CTCATTTCGATAGAATACAGCCCGAGATGTTTCAGGCTATCCTAGAATGTCGAACGCTGGGCGTGCCGATAACTTCTATGGCCGCCCTCTATGAAAGAAGTACAGGCAAGATTCCACTTGAACAAGCAAGCCACAATTTAGGCGCGGTCTTATCATCGGCAGAATCTGGATTTAGCAGATTGTATAGCCTATTTATGCGCATGATCGACATCTTGATCGGTTTACAGGGATGTCTGCTTACAGGTATATTGATCCCGTTTATTTGGCTGGTCAACTTACGAAGTGGGCCGGGACCTGTCTTTTATCAACAAGAAAGAGTGGGCAAGGCTGGAAAACCGTTCAAAATCTTTAAATTTCGTTCGATGGTTGTCGATGCAGAAAAGTTTAGTGGTGCTGTGTGGGCAGATGAAGATGACCCCAGAATCACGCCAGCCGGTCGATTTTTCCGTAAAACACGGCTGGATGAGATCCCACAATTTTGGAATATACTCAAGGGCGACATGAGCCTGATCGGTCCTCGACCAGAGCGGCCAAAGTTTGTCGACCTGCTAAGCGATGAGATTTCACTCTACCCGACGCGCCACGCGATTCGACCAGGGTTAACGGGGTGGGCACAGGTAATGTATCGTTACGGTGCCAGCGTAGATGATTCTCGCATAAAGCTACAGTATGATCTGTTTTACATTAAACATCAGGGGCTTTATCTAGATATAAAAGTGCTGCTGAAAACGGTTGGTGTTGTACTTGGTTTTAAGGGCCGATAAGAAGCACCGCCGCTACTCAAAGAAAAACGACTTTAGAATCTAGACTCCACATAAGTGACGCAAAGTAAGGATAAATAATGAAGCTAATCCATGTCGTGGGCGCACGCCCCAATTTTATGAAAGCAGCCCCAGTATTAGCCGCATTTGATCGGCGCGATCATGTACAACAATTGCTTGTGCATACAGGTCAGCATTATGACAAAAATATGTCTGATGTTTTTTTTGACGAACTTGGCCTGCCACAGCCAGACATCAATCTCGGCGTTGGATCGGGTTCTCATGCCCGACAGACGGCCGAGATTATGATCCAGTTTGAGCAAGTTATGCTCGATGAGCAGCCAGACTGGGTATTGGTCTATGGCGATGTAAATTCAACCGTGGCCGCGACATTGGTCTGTTCTAAATTGGGCATTCGCACCGCCCACGTTGAAGCAGGCTTGCGCTCCTTTGATCGCACCATGCCAGAAGAAATCAACCGTTTGGTGACAGATACGTTAACCGATCTGCTGCTTACACCCTCGACCGATGGGGACGAAAATCTGTGCAATGAAGGTGTTGGGGCCAAGAAAATTCATTGCGTAGGCAACGTTATGATCGACACGCTTGTCCGGCTGCTACCCAAAGCAGAAGCGAAGGGAACGGTTGAAAGATTAAAGCTGACCGCAGGCGAATATGGATTGGTCACGCTGCATCGCCCTTCAAATGTTGATGATCCAGAAATGCTGCCCCAAATATTAGAGACATTGGTCGATATTAGCGTAGACACTCCGCTAATCTTCCCAATACATCCTCGCACTCGACAGCGTATGGCGGACATGGGGCTTTCTGTAAGTGGCTCACAACTGCAACTGGCCGATCCGCTTGGCTATTTGGACTTTCTGGCCCTACAGAAAAATGCAAAGCTTATCATCACTGACTCTGGCGGTATCCAAGAAGAAAGCACCTATTTGGGGATTCCTTGCCTTACGGTGCGCGAGAACACAGAGCGTCCAGTAACGGTCACGATGGGGACCAACATTTTGGTGGGCCAAGATATGGCGAAATTGCGCAAAGAGACCGCGCGCATCGTCGCTGGGGATGCAAAGGTTGGTCAGATTCCGCCGCTTTGGGATGGACAATCTGGTGAACGAATTGCGTTACTCCTCGCAGATGGCTATCAAATTGATAATCAATCCGCTGCCGAGAGCAAGTCAGCCACAGCCTTGGCAAACCCTATCGGCGCATAGTCGCTCAACATGTTAAACCGTCTCTTACGCTTGTGGGCTACTGTACGCCACCTTTCGCCAAAACAGATCCTCTATCGTGGCCGCCGCGTCATACGTCATCGTTTATGGCGTTGGCGGCAGCCCCAAGCTCCCCAAACCCCGGCTCCACCACTCACCGCAATTACGCCTCTCTTTACTGGCTTGGCAGATCTAAGTGATGCAAACAAAAGTAACTCACGCACGAGTAACTCATACAACCTAGAAGTGGCGGAACATGTATGCAAGGCAGAAGAAATTGCCCAGCAACGCTTTGCCTTTTTGGACCATGAAGTAACCTATATAAACGAAATAGCGTGGCACGATCCAGAGCAAAGTCATCTGTGGCGCTTTAACTTGCACTATTTTGATTACGTAAACGACTTACTTGTTTGGGGACACACAGGTCAACCTCAAGCAGCGTGTGATACATTTCAGAAATTGGCTACATCATGGATCGTACAAAATAATCAATTAGGGGGTGATGGATGGCATCCATATACACTTTCGCTCCGTTCTGTAAATTGGACCCAAGCGCTTGTCGGTTTTCCTGAAGAGCTTTGGGATCCATCCACGCGTGATCAGATACAAGCAAGCTTATTTGGACAAGTACAACTATTGGCCTCGGATCTGGAGTTTGATATACGGGGAAACCATCTGCTAGAAAATCTGCGCGCCCTGATTTGGGCGGGCGTCTCGTTTAGTGGCAAAGAGGCACAAGGCTGGCTTGCACGCGGGCTAAAAATCTTACAGGCCGAGATCGAGGAGCAGATTCTACCCGATGGTGGACACTTTGAGCGCGTGCCTGGTTATCATCTCGTCATGCTAAAATGTTTGTTAGAGATCGCTCTCTTTCTGCGACGCAATCGCGAGACCGTATCCATAAAGTTAGATACAGCAAAATTAGATACAGAGTGGCTAGATTCAGCCCTAGAGCGCATGACAATCTTCGCCCAAGCCACTTTGCCCCCAGATGGGCAAACAGCTTTGCTAAAAGATACAGCCTGGGATACAGCACCACAAGCGGCCAATCTATTTACAGCTTGCGCGCTCTATTTTGATGACTCTTCGTACAAATATACCGATCCAGAAAAATTCCGTGCCGCATCTTCGAGCTTGGAGATGGCATCGACCCAACCCACCAAGACGGAGCAGACTTTTTCCGAGGGACAAGGCGGCGACGTGAATGAGGTACCCTCAACAGTGCCACCTACTAATATTGGATTATACCCATACTTACTTTGGGGAGAGGCTGGGCAGGCACAATTTACGCAGTGGCATGATCAAGAGAGCGTCACGAGCGAAACTCCAAAGTTGAGAGAGGACAGTGGCGGCAGTCAAGCAGCAGAAGAAAGCGTGACTGACTACTTCCCCGATACAGGATATTGGGTTGTACGCAACAACCGCCTAAAAGATTATTTAATTATGGATGTAGGCAAGCCTGGGCCAGATTATTTGTTGGGTCATGCTCATGCCGATTTACTCTCGTATGAACTAACGATTGATGGCGCGCGCGCGATGGTGGACTCTGGTGTCTATCAATACGAGGCTGGAGCGTGGCGTGATTATAGCCGTTCGACTCGCGCCCACAATACGGTTGAGATTGCCTCGACCAATCAGTCGGACGTGTGGTCAAGCGTCCGGGTGGGACAACGCGCCAAGCCACGGGTGCTGCGACAGATTCGCACGGATACCTATGCGCTGATGCAGGCCGAGCATGATGGATACGCGCGGCTGCCACAAGCAGCAATTCATCGACGCACGCTGCTGTGGGTCCCCGATCAATTCTGGCTAATCTTCGACCAGATACGAGAGAGCGGTACAAACCCAGCTTCTACAATCGATGCAGCCAACCATATTCATCTGCACCCAGCTCTAATGGTGGCACAGATAACAGATTCAACCTGGAAAGTCAGCCCTGCCCTAGCAGACTCCATCGAACAACCAAACGCTATTGAACAATCAAAAGACCGAGCACCCTTCTGGATCAGCGCAGTGGGTCATAGCGAGGCAACCATTGCTTGTGGGGAAACAGAGCCTAGACTGCAAGGCTGGTACTCAGAAAAGTTTGGTCAGCAGCAGGCCAATACAGTCCTGACCCTGAATCAAAAGGCTCAACTGCCCTTTGGCTTTGGGTACATTATTGCCAAGCATATGCCCGTTCAGAATATTCTCAACGCGGCTGGCTGTCTCCATTTTGAGCATAAACAAAAAGCATATAAATTTGACCCTGATGGGCTATTAGAGGTGGTGGAATCTCAGTAATCTTGGCTAAAAATGAGTCGTTATTGTAAAAAGTACCCAGCATAGTTCTTAAAATTTTATGTTTAACTTACCATCGTTTAACCTGTTGCCACGCTAGCATATTTTTATTGTAGGGAAACCGTAAGCTTAACATAAGCTAAACGTCGTATTCATAAGCTGCATTTCGGTTTTGATAGTAAATTGAAATGCAGTTTTGTTGTTTTCTTTGTTAATGTGAGTTCGGTTCTTATGTTGATTTTAACAACGCACCATGCCACCATCAACCTATAATGTTTATCACAATTTTATGAACAATACATATTTTACTATTGCTTCAAAAAAATTATTTAATATGAATGAGTCCAATATGAATGTTTTTCCTCACCCATCAAATCAGATTGCCGATGGTTTATTACTGCTACGCAATCGCCATTTTATGTTCTTAGATGTACTCATATTCTGTGTAACGCCGGTCATGGCAATTATCCTGCGCACAGGTGATATTAACAGTCCATTGACACATGCGTTTGGGCTACTTCTTTATACAGCTATTGCCGTTACCGTTCGCATTGGACTTTCCTTTGTTTCAGGTCTCTATCGACGGTACTGGCGCTTTGCTGGCATTGACGAGTTGACTCTCATTACAGCCATTATGCTTGTTTCAACTACGCTGATTCTGATCTGCTACTTTGGAGCATATTTTGCCATTGACAAATACGCATCGGTGTGGCAATCTACCATGCCACCTCGTTCGCTGCCCTTTATTGATGCCTTGCTTGCCTTAAGCCTGGTTGGCGGGTTGCGCTTTAGCATTCGTATGACCGAACGCTGGAACTCGGTGCGCCCGGCGGGGGAGACAAAGCGGGTTTTGATTATGGGAGCAGGTTTTGCAGGAAGCATGTGTCTGCGCGAGATTCAAAACAGCCCCGAGTTAGGGCTTATCCCTATTGGATTTATCGATGATAATCCAGAAAAAAGATACGTTAATATTCGTGGTGTAAAGGTATTGGGCAACCGCACTGATATTCCGCAGCTTGTGCGTGAAAATAGGGTAAATGAGATATTTCTGGCCATGCCCTCTGCTTCGGGCAAAGAGATACGCCGAATTATTGATATCTGTAAAGCGGTTGGCATTGAAACCAAAACCATGCCCAGCATGGCCGAGCTACTCAACGGAACCTTTGACCTGCAACAGATACGCAACATTCAACTAGAAGATCTGCTGCGCCGCGAGCCAATTGAAACGGATCGAGAGGCGATTGCGAACCTGCTGCGTGGACAAACTGTACTCATTACTGGTGGTGGTGGATCGATTGGCAGCGAGCTGTGTCGTCAGATTCTACGTTGTCAGCCTAAAAAGCTCGTCATTTTGGGGCATGGTGAAAACTCCGTATTCCAGATTAATCGCGAACTGCTTGCTACCCAAAAAGCTATGGCAGAGAGCAATGGCACTAGCTTCTCTATCAAGCAAAGCGATATCCAAACCATTATTGCTGACATTCGCTTTCCTAAACGCATCAAAGCCATCTTTCAGCAAGTACGACCTGACATCGTTTTCCATGCCGCCGCGCACAAGCATGTACCGCTGATGGAGCAGAATCCAGCAGAGGCGGTTACTAACAATATTTTGGGCACGCGCAACGTTGTGCAGGCTGCTCTCGCCGCAGACGTGGATCGCTTTGTGATGGTCTCGACTGACAAGGCCGTCAACCCAACAAACGTAATGGGTGCAAGCAAGCGCAGCGCCGAGTTGACCGTGCACCAAGCCGCCAAGCAGAGCGGGAAAGCCTACGTAGCGGTCCGTTTTGGCAATGTGCTAGGCAGTCGAGGCAGCGTTGTGCATACTTTCAATGATCAGATTGCGCGTGGCGGGCCTATTACCGTGACCCATCCTGACATGTGTCGCTTCTTCATGACGATCCCCGAAGCGGTTCAGCTCGTGCTGCAGGCCGGTGTATTAGGAACCGGTGGTGAGGTGTTTGTGCTTGATATGGGGGAACCCATCAAAATTGTGGACATGGCGCGCGACTTGCTGCGTCTACACGGCCTGCAAGAGGGCCGCGACATCGACATCACCTTTAGCCAACTGCGCCCTGGCGAAAAGCTCTTTGAAGAGCTCTTCATTGAGGGAGAATCGTATGCCCGTACCCCACACGAAAAAATCTTTTTAGCCAGCAATGCCAGCAACTTCGTACCCCACGATCTTGATGCATCGATTGCCGTGCTGTCCGAAGCAGCCGATCATATGGACGCAAACGCAATTCGGATCGGTTTGAAAACACTAGTACCAGAATATGCGCCAATGCAGGAAAAACGCAAGAGCCGAGTCACAGAGACAGCAAAAGAAACGGCAAAATTACCAACAGAGATATCAGCACCAAAGCCAAAAGTAGAAAAGCGAACTACCGCACTTGCCGATCTAAAACAAACGACAGAGCCATTTGTAAACGGAGCATTAGCGTTGTAGCTAGCTAGAGATCAAATTGAATGTAGAGCGAGCTTATTTTTGTACCTTACGCACTGTTTTCACGACATGATTAATTGCACGCAACAGCGCGCTGCGCCCCTGATGCCATAAAAATCGTGCAGTGCGTAAGGTATAGTAGTATGGCACTAAATACCAAGGGGGTTTAGCTGATGCGACATCATTCACGTCAAGTTGAAATGTCATGAGTAAGATATAGCGCATTTTGGCAATAAAACCGTCAATCAGCCGAACGCGAAATACAATACGGTTAAATGATTGAGAGTGACTTCGACTATTGCAGAGAGTTTGGCATATGTCTTCACTAAGCGCCTTGATTCGTTGCGAGTGGAATGCGCTCTCATCGTATCCTATAAACTTAGAGCCTAGTAGTTGTTGGCATAAATTCATGCTCAATAAGTACATTGTTTCGGTCTTTTCACGCTTCGCCCTATATTTCATCGTCAACCAATCCATATCTGGATAGCAGCTAATAAATTGATTTAAATCTACCAGCCACTTTAGAGAGCTAAACTGATGTCGTGTCCCATGAGAGGCTAAAGGGAGAAATAGATCTTCTCGTCCAAATGTTGCTAATGGTTGCTGATTAACGTAAACTATTTGATGATGCTTTTCAAAATAGGCAAAGTCAAAATTATGGCTAAATTCCTTTGGGGTTAATAACCAGTGAACTTCAATTATATGCCTATGACGAGGATGAATAAAGACATAATCTTTGTATTGTTTTACGATAATTGTTTCTTGATAGTCATGCTTAGTCAACATTGAGCGATATCCTTCCGCTATCAGCAGATCGCGAATCACCTTCACATCCTCCTGTTTCACCAGAATATCCATATCTCCAGCAGGCCGCAACATTTGCCCCCCGTAAAGTAACTGATCAAGCACAATGCCCTTATAATGAAAATGTGGAATGCCGACATCATTTAGCAGTTGGCTAATCTTTAATGTGCGGGCGGTGAGAAAAAGCTGATGGATGCTTAGTGCTTTGTTCTGCTGTTTGAGTTGTTCAAGAAAAAGTGCAGGGACATCGGAGTTGTCCACCTCTTTCAAATGTTTGTGCAAAAGAGCCACCAGACCATGTTGAGCAGCTAAGGCGAGCACGTTTTCCCATTCGATTCTATTTGCGATTAGCATATTGATGTGACTCTGAAATGGGTCAACAAGCTGGACTCGTGCGCAGCAAATAAGTAGCTGGATTTCTGGTGACAAAGATGTCAATAGAGACGGTAAGTCGCGACTATTTGGTATATTGGTCATAATAAAACCTGTACATCAAAGAAATAAACGGTTGCACCAATTCATTTTTGTATCAAATTAACTTCTGCACTTTTACGCCATTGTAAAGAGTAAATACTCGCATTTTCAACATTCTACAGAAGTGCTTAGAGCCAGATGTTTCTGTCAAGTGCAGAGATACGGACAAATTCTGCTTAACTCGTTTCAAGTGGCATCTAATTATTACAGTATGTCATGGGTTTGAAACATATAGGATTTGAGAATATGGTACAATATGCATGTTGAGATTTACACACAAGCCTAACTTTCTCATGAAAGTCTAATTGCTCCAGATGCTGAGCAAAATCGGTATTTCTGCTAAAACATGAATAAATATTTTCTCAATATTTTGAGGCAAATATTTGTTCAATACAATATTCAGAGCAAGTGTAGAGTAAAAGCTTAATACATATCGGAATCATTTTCAATCGCTATTGTAATCATACCGAGCAGTATCAAAAAGTAATGTTTTCTTTCGGCTAAAACAAGAAAATTTGTTCTTTTGTGATGCCGCTGAGTACATACAGACACGAAATATTAGGGATTTGGTATGTAGCACAATAATCATCTCAAAAGTGAGACCAGGTGCTAAACTATACTATTCCAGCTTACTAGTAGATAATCTTATAGTTTCTCAAGCCTATTTGATCCAATTTCCGGTCAAATAGGCTCATTTTTAGAGTAAAGTAGCTATTGGACTTTGCCAAGTATCGTGCTGTATTGGGGACGCCCAAAAAATATTTGAATATACGGGAGATTTTCATGAAAACAAAATCAACATCATTCAAGTTAGTGTGCATCGGCATATGCACTATTGTAATTAGCATGCTGTTTCTGGTTTATCAATTTGTCTTACTGGATCTAAATATGCCACAGTCATTTGACCGAAGCAGAGAGATGTCTTCTGTGGCAAAGTTAGATCCAGTAAGTTCAATTGGTAAAGCACAAAGATCGAGCATAGCAACAGATGACGCGTTTCAGTTTGCTGCATTAGGACAAAACACACAAATTGTGCGAACAGGTTTCCCTAATGCAAAAAATTTGGACAACCAAGGATTCCCTACTGGGATTTCGGGTGAAGTAAAAATTCGAGTGGATGAAGAAAACTCGCTATCCTTAGAAGGTAGAATAGCGCGAACTATTTTGGTAGAAATATCAGAGGCAGATGGCATTCAGGCAACTCCTATAGAAACGCTCGTAGTCGATGATTCAGGCCAGTTTGCAACTCTAGATCTTGCATCAGGAATTTACGATGTTAGCATTTTCCAGATTGATATAGAAGGTAAAAAACTGTTAGGAAGTCAATTAGCTGATATTTCGTCAGGTAATATAATGCCAATTGTTTTCTATTTGGACATGACATCAATGGTTATGCTAAATAGTAATAAGGATAATGTAGCACAGTCACCTGACGAGATAAAGCTAAAAGCGATAGGAAAAAACAGAACTTTTCTACCCTTTGTCGGCAATACAAAAAACGACCTTAACAATATAGAATCAATTGATAACACAAAAGATTCTTCTAATAATATAGAATCAACAGTTAGAGAGCAGTTAAAAGCGGCGAGTATTGCACCTTGCCCTTCTACAATACCCTGTGCGCAAGGTATGCCATTTACAGTCGCTAGTGGTGGTCTTCCTGGTGCGGTGACAATGATGACTCCTACTGGAAATACTGCGTCAACGACACCAACATATACATGGAATGAAGAGCCAACTGCTACGACATACTATGTAGTGATATATGATACGTCGACATGGGCGTTGCTACACAACGTTTATTACAATGCTAGCGCGGTATGTAACGGTGGTACTTGTTCGGTTATACCATCGGGTCTGACACTCACATCAGGTTCACACAGATGGTATATCAGACCTACAAACGATGCCGGAAATGGACCAGACACATTCCTAAACTTTTCTGTGTCAACTGGACCATCAAGCCCACCAGGTGCAGTAACAATGAGAGCACCATCAGGAACGGTCTCGACATCTACACCAACATATACTTGGGATGAAGAGTCAACAGCTACATCATACTATGTAGTGGTATATGATACGTCGACATGGACACTGCGACATAACGTTTACTACGATGCTAGTACGGTATGTAATGGTGGCACTTGTTCAATTGTTCCATCGGGACTGACGCTCGCACCAGGTCCACACAGATGGTATATCAGGCCTATAAATGGTGCTGGAAATGGGCCAGATACATTTCTAAACTTTACTATTAATTGATAAAGTTTGGGAATCAACTTTCTAGTCTGTCCAGAAATAGTTTGATAGATTTGCCTAATAGTATCCGACCGCAGATCTCATAGGCTATTTCTGGACAGGCCTTGTTATATGTCTTCTCTACATTAATTTTACGCTCGGACAACAGTTTTTTAATGTTCCGATTAATACTAAAGTATTTTATGAAACAAACGTCCTTTTCATTACAAAGCTTTCTAAGTAATGCTAGTTATCAGGTTGGAACATATGGCATTTTAACAATATCAAATCTGTTAATCGCAATCCTGATAGGACGTTTTCTTGGACCAGAGAGCTTAGGCGAATTTTCTTATGTAATTACAGTAATGTTGTTTTCGTCTATTTTTGCTGATCTAGGTATAGGATTATTGCTCATACGCAGAGGTGCTCGGTGTCGTGAGCAGAAGCATAAGATTCTTGAGCTTACCCAAAATGGTTTAGCACTGACCATTTCTCTAGGCATTTTGCTGATATTACTCTCTCGATTGTTATCATTTGCGGACATTCTGCCATCCACCGCTATCAAATTTCAAATAGTCGTAATCGGTGTTGCTATAACAGCTTCTACCAATATATTAAGAGGAATGTTTTACGCTCATGAGAAAATGCAGTATGAAACTTACTATGTTGCATTTCAAGAGTTAACTTATCTGGTATTAGTAGCTCTTGCGTTATTTTTTACCTTTCCATTCATCAGCATTTTTATTGCATATTCGTTTTCACGAGTTATTGGTCTTATTGTTGCATTACTCACATATCAAAATAAAATCGGTAAATTGCGAATTGCATTTGATTCTTCAGTGAGCCGTTCTCTAATTAAAGAATCTTTACCATTTGCAGCAAATTCTGGCTTATCTATTGTGTATATACGCTCTAGTATAATTGCGTTAGGATGGCTATCTGGGAATTTTTCGGTGGGTTTATACGAAGTTGGTATCTCAATTACGATGCGATTAAACGCAATAGCAGTTTTAGCAACAAATGCGATTCTGCCTACGCTAAGTAGAGATTATCAACACGACATACTGAGTTTTCAATCAAAGCAGGCACTGATTACTCGTTATCTTCTTCTCACATCTTTTCCTATCGTAATCATACTCTTCACGTTTGCAGACACAATAATCAATATATTGTATGGAGCTCAATTCTCAAAAGCAGTACCAATTTGTATATTCCTCACGACCCTTATCCCATTACGTTTTGCCACCAATGTAATAGCGTCAGGTCTTACAGCGAGTGATGCACAGGATTTGCGAACCTTTTCTGTTTTTATTGTAGCCTTAATTAATATTGTCTTAAATATTACACTAATCCCTATATATGATTACTGGGGAGCGGTATATAGCACAATAATAACTGAACTGTGTTTGTTTAGCTTACTATTTTTCTTTATGAAAAAAAGAACAGGTGCAAAAATTTTTATGTCTCATCTGGATAAATTTATCGGTCCGTGCATCGTAGTTTGTATATTAGCAGGAAGTGCATATTGGATATTACCTAGTTTGATAGCGGGAGGTATTAGTATTACAACCTATTGGATAGTTATCTGGTTTTTTGTCTTGACGTCCATGGAGCGCTCTCGAATAGTTCAAGGTTTGAGACAGACTAGTCCTTTTAGTATGAGGAACTTGTAGCGATGCAACCAAACTCCTGCTGGGAAATAATAGATGGGAATTTCGTAAAAATATTTGATGTAGAATTGCATGAAGCCGCCTCAAAATCAAAAGCACTTTATGAACTATCTCAACAGAACGATTTTGTGTTTCCAAAAGTCATTTCGCAGAATCCTCAGAATAGTACCCTAACCTACGAGTACATTCAGAACATGTACTCATCGAGGCAGCTATATCTCAAATATACCAAAGGTATATCAGATGAAAATTGCATCTTGATGTGCCAAGAGGCAGGAAGAGTGTTAGGAGTAATTCACAAAAAATTGCGGCTTGATTCTTGTCATGAATGGATACCTACAAAACACTTTGTTGATTGTATGGAGAAAATATATGGCTCCGATTTTGCAAGTTTCTTGCTATCTACACCTAAAGTGTGTCTGCATGGAGATTATGGCTTTAATAATGTCTGTATAGTTCATAAAGAGCAAGAGCCAAAATTAGTCATTATTGATCCATGTCCAAATAATTTTATTACATTCAATGTAAATATAAAAGGAACAGCTTACGTCGACTTATCAAATTTCACAGCATGTCTTGACGGACTAGTTCCACTGAGAAATTATCCTAAAATGCACTGGCACAAAGCCAAGAAGTTAAAGGAGATATTTCTGCTTAGCTATGAGAAAGAAACAGAATATCAAATAGACAGACGGTTTCTATCCCATTTCTCACATGCATTAACATCTGTATATTTTAATCACAGGTTTTCAAATAAATTACTAGCCACTTTAGCACTTAAATCAGTCTATAATGGATTTACGCAAAATAAGTTGGAACATACCATATGATAGAGTCCCATAAGAATTATCGAGATAGTCATTCCAAAACTCACTATGGAAAAAAATATAATCAGACATATAGCCATGGTTATTATCATGATCAATGGCATAAACTTGAAAAGCCCCTGTTACAAGAATTGTTTAGTGAGTTGAAATCAGATGGGGCATCAACCTACCTAGATTTTGCTTGTGGAACAGGTAGAATTACGGCAGTAGCAGAAAATTATTTTGATGACTGCTATGGTGTCGATGTTTCGCAAACGATGCTTGATGAAGCAAAACAAACTGTCGGAAAAGCAACACTCATTCATCAAGATATCACGAAACAACCAATTGATCAGAAATTTGATATTATTACCGCTTTTCGGTTTTTTCTCAATGCAGAGAGTAGTCTTAGAGATGATTCACTGAAGGCGATTTCTAAAATGCTGGATGATGAAGGAGTTTTGGTTGTTAACATTCATGTAAATAGCCATAGCCCGCTGGGTTATGTATACCGTTTAAGAAATATGTTGATGTCATCTAAAAGAGCCAACACTCTGGCATTTTCAGAATTCGAGAAAATTTTGCAGACAAATAACTTCAAAATAGAACAAACTATTTGGTATAGCTATCTACCTCGACCAGGCTGGAAACTCAACTGGCTCTCGCGATATTTGATGTTACCTATAGAAAAATTATGTACCCGCATTCATTTTTTCCCTAAAAAAATGGCACAGTGCTTTATTGTAGTATGTCGCAAAGACACAGTAACTAGTTATGTACAATGATAAGATTATAACACAATGGTCAAAGCGGTCTATGTACTGGCTTTGCATAAGTATAATCCTCTCGACAGCTACGCAATTACGCCTGCCTGGATTAGTTATTCCTTTGGGTCCAGGGGAAATAATGCTTGCTTTATGGGTTGGTGTATATGCTGTTTTGTTATTTTCTTCAAACGAAACCTTCTCGTTTTCATCTACTACAGATATATTTAGATTTTACTGGCTAGCATCTTTTTTCCTTCTTCTGATGGGGTTAGTCTTTGCTACTATTTTAGATACTAGAAGTACTGGGTGGATGCGTGATACGTTAGCCTATTTACTGGTTGCAATACTATGTTTTTTACTTAGTGGAGCAAACGTTACTTTTATCCAAATGGTAACAAAACGAGTAATAATAGGCACAACGCTCGTTTTCTTTTTTTGGTTTGTTGCATCACAATTAAATGTAAATGTCGGCATAGTTCGGCCGTATAATCCAAATGGTAGATTTGTAGGATGGTCAGATAACCCGAATCAAACCGGCTTTTTTATGTCTTATATTCCCTTTTTCCTACTATATTTTCTAAACAAAAGCAAGAAAAAAGTAGAAAAATCTGGATATATAATTTTAATTTGTATGTCTGTTATTGTCGGTATGGCGACAGCAAGTGATTCTTTTATCGCAAGCCAATTGGCCGGATTGGGGGTACTAATTGTGTGGATGCTACCATTTCCTATTGCGAATTCAACACAGTCCGGTCTGAGCTTAATAATAAAAAAATGGATGGGTTATTGGATAGTAGCTTTGCTACTAATTATATATATTTACGTTACAGCAAGCGGCTATGATCCTCTTAATTCATTGGTAGAAGCTGCGAGAAGCGTATACTCAGAAGGGCAACAGGGATACTATCGTGTCAGATTATGGCAAAACGGCTTACGTGTACTTTGGAGTTCTCCTATATTTGTATATGGCCCTGGAGCTCATTCGGGAATAGTATCTACATTTCAGAATTTTGAAACTCATAATACTTTTATCGACTGGGCAACCAACACTGGATTAATTGGACTAGCACTTTATATCCGATTGTTATTTAAACAAGGCATTCTAGCATGGCGAAATGGCACCCCTACATTGGTTGCGGCTTTGTTGGCGATGTCAATATTTAGTATGTTCGGGCATCTTATGCGCCACCCTTATTTGTGGTTTTTTCTTGTATCCTTGGCTACCTTTAATGCAAAAAACTCGCTCACCAGTCCAACATATTCGGTAAAATCATCAAGAAACATCGATTTTCGTTTAGTAACAAACGAAAATCAATAAAATGTCGGAGAGTAGGTTATGTGTGGAATTTACGGTAGACTAAATTTTAATTTAAATAGTATTGATACAGCAGTGGCGGAACGTTCCTTAGCGATGTTGAATCACAGGGGACCGGACGAACAAGGGATTTGGACGAAAGACAATCTATTTTTAGGAATGAAGCGCCTAAGCATTATAGATCTCGAAAGTGGTCAGCAGCCCATATGGAACGAAGGAAATACCTGTTGCATCATTTATAATGGAGAACTTTACAACTTTAGAGAGCTTCGCTCTAGATTAGAATCAAAAGGATATAATTTTCGTACATCTAGTGACACAGAAGTAGTTTTGCGCTCTTATGAAGAATGGGGAACTCAATGTCTATCACATTTTAATGGTATGTTTGCATTTGCCATATGGAATGAAATCGACCAAACGCTATTCATTGCAAGAGATCGCATAGGCGAAAAACCGCTCTATTATTACAAAGACAATGATAAGCTTGTCTTTAGTTCTGAAATAAAGGCTATTCTAGCCGATCGATCTATAAGTCGAGACGTTAATCTTTGTGGCGTGTCAAATTTTTTCGCTTTTGGTCATGCCGTTGCCCCAGAGACGATATACAAAAATATATCTAAGTTATTACCAGGGCACTATCTTATTGCTAAAGATAGCTCTATTCAGATAACTCAATATTGGGACGTTGGGCAAGAGCAACAGATATCTTCCAACTCAGATTTAACTGAAGCAGAGTATGCTGATCGAATTCTTGAGCTATTAGATGATTCGGTACAACGCCGCATGATTGCGGATGTAGATGTAGGGGCCTTTCTAAGCGGTGGCGTAGATTCAAGTGCTATTGTAGGGTTGATGAAGCGACATGCAACTGGTTCAATAAAAACTTTTTCTCTGGGTTTTACAACCGGAGGAGAGTATAACGAATTAAGCGATGCAAAAAAAGTAGCCGAATATTTTGGTACAAACCATCATGAGCTTCGGGTGGAGCATGTTGATCTTATCCAGACCTTGCGAAAACTAGTCTACCATTATGATGAGCCATTTGGAGATGCCGCAGGATTCCCAATATATTTACTAAGCCAGTTTGCCAGCAAGCAGGTTAAAGTAGTTTTAACAGGTGATGGTGGTGACGAGCTGTTTGGTGGATATCGACGCTATGCATACGATCAGTATGCACCTGCATACCAAAAACTGCCTTCTGGTATTGCTAACTTCTGTATCCCACAGATTGTTAACCGTTTGCCAAGAGTGCGACGGACAAAACGATTAGTTAATTCATATCAGATAACAGATCCTGCAGAGCGTTATGCATCTTGGCTAGCACTCTTTACACCAGAACTTCAAGCTGAGCTATTAAGTGATAATGTTCTGTCTGCGGTTGATAAACACGATCCAGCTTGGCCTTATCAGCATTACTACAATAATTTAAACGGCTCGTCGGCCAATGATCATTTAAACCGTCTGATGTACATTGATCTAAAAACGTGGTTGGTGGATACATATATGGAAAAGACGGATAAAGCAACTATGGCAAATAGCCTAGAAGCTCGTATCCCATTACTTGACCATCGTTTAGTTGAATTGGCGTTTCAGATTCCAAGTCGCCACAAAATACGTGGCCTATCTCTAAAAAGAATTTTAAAGAAAGCTGTTACACCAATTGTACCAGAGTTTGTATTAAATAAGCCAAAGCATGGTTTTTCTGTGCCTATCGACCCGTGGTTTCGAGGAGATTTGAAAGAGTATGCATTTGAGGTACTTTTTGACCGTAAATCTCAACAGCGAGGATATTTCAAAAGTGACTTTATCCAAAAAGTTTGGGATGAACACATGAGTGGTCGGAATGTTTGGGACACACATTTGTGGTTACTCCTAAATTTTGAACTTTGGCATCGTATATATATTGATGGTGAATCCATATGACACTCCATTATACCATCAATAGAATAGGCTATTGAATTGAGATGTCACATATTGTATACATTGTCACAAATCATTTAACTTTACGCTTTCTGCGTGGTCAATTACAATCTGTTGCTCAATTTGGTCTAAATGTTTCGATCATATCATCGCCAGGAGAGACGGTAAAAGAGCTAGACAGCTTATCCGTACAGCATATTCCAATAGAGATGGCACGAGAGATAAGTATCTTCGATGATTTGAGATCATTAGGTGCGTTGCTTAAAACGATTTCGAGCCTGCGCCCACAAATTGTCAATGCAAGCACTCCTAAAGCCGGATTACTTGGTATGATTGCGGCGTGGTTACTTAGAATTCCTGTACGTGTTTATCTAGTACGTGGGCTCCGCTTCGAGACAACAACTGGATTCAAACGCCACATATTGGTAATGACTGAGCGTATTGCATCAGGCTGTGCAAACTATGTTGTATGCAATAGCGCTAGCCTTCAAGATGTGTATATAAAGCACAAGCTAGCCCACCCCAAAAAACTAACAACAGTTGGCTACGGATCAAGTAACGGTGTCGATCCACATCGTTTTAGTGCTTCATTGCAATGTACCCAAGAGGCTAAACAATTACACAAATCGCTAGGCATACCCAGCGGGGCAACTGTTATCGGTTTCATTGGACGCCTTGTCAAAGACAAAGGAATTATAGAGTTAATTGATGCATTCGAAATGATTCAAAAGACAAAAGCAGATAGTTACTTACTGCTAGTTGGACCATTTGAAAATGGTGATCCATTACCTAAAAAAACAGTCAACAAAATCAAAACTCATCAAAAGATTATAGCTATTGATTTTACGGAAAATGTAGCACCTTATTACCATATTATGGATATCCTTGCATTTCCTTCACACCGAGAAGGATTCCCCAATGTTCCCTTAGAAGCAGCTATCGCGGGTGTACCAACAGTAGGATTTGATGCTACGGGTGTAGTCGATGCTGTTATAGATGGTGAGACAGGGTTATTAGTCCCAGTCGGTTCTACGAAAAAATTAGCAGATACTATTCTTCTATTAATCCAAGATTCATCTATGCGCAAAAGGTTGGGAGAAGCTGCTCGTAATAGAGCACTGAGAGATTTCAATCCTGAGATGCTCTGGACAAAGTGGGCAGAATTTTATCAAAAGTGCATAAAGGAACAATTAAAATAATTATGTCAAAGTATTTAGTAACTGGCGGTTCAGGCTTTATCGGCAGTAATCTAGTTGCAGCGCTGCTCGAAAAAGACGAAGATGTCCGAATTTTAGATAATTTT
>JAUKWC010111819.1:0-23991 GCA_032356245.1 Endocladia muricata
GCCGCGGCTGGGGGTAGAATCGGAGCCGGATTTTCAGCCGGCGGCGGCGGGGGAGGAGGTCCGGGCCGAAGCGGGTGTGCAGCCGTCTCCATCGGAGTTGTTACCATGCAAAGGCCTACGCACGGACGCCTCACGCCAGGCAAGCTCTTCGTCCGACCGCTCTCCAGCACCTGAGAGATCGGACTGTGAGGACTCCGATGTGGTTGCCGTGGAGGTCGAGGAGCAGCCGTTGTCGTGTCGGCCTTTCTCAAAGGCCGACTACGAGTCCACCGAGGTCTACATATATATTGCGCAGACCATACAGCCGCAGCACGTTATTCGCGAAAGCACGGACGCTGTCATTGACGGCCTCCAGGCCAGCATGGTTGAGCGCGGCTATAAGTACGACCTTGGCGTCATGTCGCTCACAGTGAGGCGGTACGACAATCCCTTGCTACCGGATATTGCTAACGAGACCGTCAAGGACGGCACCGTGTTGCGCGAAGATGTCAAGTGCGCTACGGTGGACGGCCTATATCGCTGCCAAGCTGTTCTTAGCCTGAATGAGGAAAAGGACGGCACGGCATTGGCTCGCGAGCGCCTCCACGCGCGTCGTATGTGCTGGAAGGATGGACGGGACATGACGCATACGGAAATCGTGTCTAGCGCGTCCTAGCGAACCACCTCCCCCGCACTAGTCCGCATCGATAAGTCGTTCTTCCACTACATCATGAGTGTCATCCACTTCATGCAGGCTCTCGCCGTGGAAAACGACATAGACTCACTGGCGTTATGGCAGAAGGAAACTGGGGAAGCAATGACCAAAGCCATTCTGCTGCCAGCAACCTGCCTGTCTGCCTACTGCCGCTACGTACGCGTAGGCAAGATTTTCCTCCGAGACTCAGACCACGGAAGAGTGCAGAGCGACCCGACCTTCGACACCTCAACCTCCGAGAAGCTCGCCATCACTCACCTTGATGACCAGCATCTTCGGTTAGAGAGCTCTCGAGTCGTAGCTCTGCTCACGACTTCCGCATCGCGGTTCATCAACAACGCGGACCACGATGGAAAGTTTGAATCTGAACCTTTCTACGCGTACGCGCGCCAGGTTTTCGGAGCCGGTCTAGACTTGTTTGAGAAGTATAGGATGGCGAAGGGCCTGAGTTGTGCCAACTTTCTGCGGACTGAGGTTGCTCAATCGGAACTTCTAGGAGTTTCCGTCGAAAATCTCTATCTGAACCAGAAGCGCTTCTTCTCCAGGAGAGACAACGTCTATCGAGAATATCTGGACAAGCGCAACAAGGCCCGCGCTACGCACTTCGCGAATAAGGTAGCCGAGCACTTTACTCCCAGGCCCTGCAAGCACACCGCCCCGGCTCGCGTGACGAACCTAGCTGCTATTCCATGTACACGTCGCTCTGCCCGGCGTGCTCCTTCGTCCCAAGCGACTGCACTCTAGCGTGCAGTCCCTGCGCGGAACACCCCAGCAGTGTTGCCCGCTACAAAAGTGCTTTCCAGGGAGACAACGGCGGCACCCTCCTCATGGCCAACGCCTCGGCCTTGTGGAGGTTGTGCAGTCGGGGAAGTCTGGTGGAGTTAAAAGGGCAGTGGGGCAATCAAGCGGAGGGGTCGCTGAGAAGACTGAGGCGGCCCAGGATGACATGGGCCAACGTGAAGGTGCCCTGCAGATGTTCGACGACAAGGTTCCGAGCTAGCTGCCGGTCGGCACCACGGACAGAACCTTGGTGTTTGATACACCACCCGACACTGGGGGAAATCTGCCATACGTCAGCCCGCCAGATCACGAAGAAGACAAGTTGTGGCTGCGGATGGCGAAAGACCTGGACCCCATGCTCTGGCTGCTTCCCATCCACATACCTATTGAACACCGGGTGCCCTTGTACCTGTCCATCAAGGACGTCGTAGCCATGCATCGGCTTCAATTCTTCATTGGGAGCTACTTGTATTTAACCGAGCTCGAGGGTATCGATGTGAGTCTCGACACCTGGAAGCCCAACCGGCCTCAGACACACTTCTGGAGGAACGTAGCAGACAGGGATGAGGATTATGGCAGAGGATAGGCCTCATCTGAGAGGCAGCAGGATGAGCTTCAGCACCGCGACTACACGTATCTTGAAAATTTCGCTGACTGCAGCGGGATTCCGCGCGGAAGCCTCGGGCCCCTCTTGTTGACGCCCAAATGGAAGCTTTCCCCGGTTGAAAACTTGTCTTGGTTCATTGCGAGCACATTCAACAGGGATAATGCACTAGGACAGGGAGAGAATGAGACCTGGTGGAACTCGATTGTGAACGAGGGGGAAGACGTGGGGGACGCATTAAACCGGGAGCTGGGAGTCGCCCGCTACTCCAGTACACGGGGCCTGTTCATGGAATGTTGCGAATCGAGGGGAAATTTGGTGTGGGCTTCGCGAAGGTGGGCGCAGCTGGACATGAGGGCGGGTCAGCTTACTGCCTAAGTCGGTCTGAGGAAGATATCTGGGACGAAGCTGTTCATACATAAGACAGGGGGTCAGTTTTTGGTTACTGGGATGTAATGCCCGCGGCAAGCGCCGCACAATGACTTTGCCGAGACATTGAAACCGGAGATGCTGGGGTTTTTCGCAATCGTCAGCGGAGCAGTGGGCTTCCCGTTATGGGTGCGCGACTATTCACACGCGTTTGCATACGGGGAGGAGAGCTTTCAGGTGGCAGCGGCGGCGTTGTTCAAGATGAAGAAGATCATTGTGCCGCTTATCCCAGTGTTTTTCGGGCATGTGGATATCACGCTGGCCAGGGCTGGACATGAGGACCGCACTCCGGATTACTTGACGGTTCGATAGCATTCGTACTTTACGCAGGAAGGAAAGGATGTGCTGGGCCAGGTGTTCTACGCACTGAGAGGGCTACTGCAGTTCCTGGCCAGTGAGATGTCCCGGGTTAGTCGTAGGAGTAATGAAAGAGGTGAGGAATCGGACAGCAGGGACGACGCGGACGTGGTTGGGTTTGTAGACTCGGACGCAGACGGGAGTAGTAGGGTGGTGGACGTCAGTCCTAGAGATGATGGTTTCGACTCCGCTGACCCCGAGGATTTGATTGCCGTTCCGACGAGTAGTGAGGAAGATTAGATAGCTACACGAAGAAGTAGCTGAATAGCGTGAACTGAAACAAACTTAAACACTACGTCCCAGTTGAAGAACCAGTTCGGGCGAGCATGGCACACTATAGCAGCTGATAAGGACTTAGGCTCAGCCGCAAGAATGGTCGCCCAGAAGAGTCGGCGATATTGCGGCTGCTATAGCAGAGAAAAGAGGTTTGAGAAGTAACGAAAATTTAGACTAGGGTGCTGTCACTAGTGACAGGGGCTGAGATCTACACATGTGAGAACACATGAGCAGATGGATGTGCAAATCGTAATTTGAAAAACAGCATCCATCTGCCCATGTATTTTCACATGTGCAGATCTCAACCCGTGACATTAGTGACACCTCACGGCTCATAAAAATGTGTTACTTTTCAATGCCGCGAAAGAGACGCTTACAGTCTCTCTTTGACGTCGACTAGTGGTTCAGTTTTTTCTACGCTTCGTGTGATA
This sequence comes from Endocladia muricata, assembly GCA_032356245.1. Taxonomy (NCBI): domain Eukaryota; phylum Rhodophyta; class Florideophyceae; order Gigartinales; family Endocladiaceae; genus Endocladia; species Endocladia muricata. The sequence continues at coordinate 3,572 of JAUKWC010111819.1, forward strand.
CGTGGAAGACACGTTCAGCACAAGAATTGTGTGCGTCCCGTTCCACACGGGTCGACTATAGCACGGCTACGGCAACGGTGGAGTGAGGTGTTGGGTTCTGTACTGCCCACGTGCTTCTACGAATAGGTGGCCATACAGCGTGGGATGAAAGTTGTTTTGTACGAAAGTTGCTTTGTATGAAAGTTTGCCGACTCGACTATAGGCCTCAGCGTTGCGCTGCAATTGGCAACACTTCTGCGCAAACCACGCGGTGTCAGATGTATGAACTCGAGTGTGAACTGTTTACCAGTGACTGGTCAATGCACAAAGCAGGTTCTACTACACGAACGAAATGGGAAGGACAGAACCACTACATTTGAGCCCCACAATACAGAAAAACGTCTTATGTTCGGCACGCACTAAACTGACGCCGTCCAGCAGCACTCGTGCAATGTGCTACGCCTTACGTGGACTACATGCCAGTAGTTGTTTGCGTTCCAGTATGTGTACAATACTGTCCCAGAAATCGGCGCAGATTTTTACACGTCATCTTTTGCCATATAATGCCGGCAAGCTTCTGGGTAAGCCAGGACAGTCGAGCATCACCGAGCATAGTGCTCAGTTTCCTACAGCCTCAGGTAGCGCATATTGCGCGTAGAGGTCTTCAGTGCAGTGGTGCAAAGTCCATCGGAAGTCAATTAAGATTATAAAGTGTCCAATATAAGCTTATCCACGTGAGGCAGGCTACAGATCATCATTTGACATTGATGTACGTAAGGTAAGATGCGGAATTGCAGAGTAGTGAACAATTCACAGAACGAGCTGCATGCTTTACTAGGGAATGAACTGTCGGTAGTGGATGCAAGCGGTCACTGGACGCGGCAGTTCAAAATAGTTTGTCTTGAACATCGGCATCCATGCAAAAAACATCCGCACTGTACGAACCCAACATTTTGGAATGCCACAGAAGTCAGCATTCAATGGCATTCCAAACTGTGCAATTCGGGTGGAAGGTTTATTGGGCTACTGCACCCGGTGGACGTCCACATCCCGGTTTGGAAATACAGACGCAACTCTCGTGAGCTACACCTGAAACTATTCTGCCTGTCACTACCGTACTCCTGGCAAATTGAAGAGGGAAGCTTTACTCCCCAACATCTCTATTGATATCGTATAAGTTCCAAGAACTCGTTGCGTCTCGCTCTAATATTCCTTTCAAAGACATCACTGTTCCTTTTCCATATTTCAACTGTACTGTGTAAACAAATCTTGGAACCCAACTACTTCAGAATCTTTCAATTTCTTAAAAGGAAAATTCAAGCTGGGAGGACCCCTAGCAAGGATCAAATTCGCGGAATGGAGCTCTCCGAGTAAATCAAAGACCTCTGCACCAATCAGTGCAATAGTAAGTGGGGTCAAAGGCTGTCTAGTTGGGAGAGAAAGGAGCGTCTGGCAGATGGCAGTGATGTACCACGTTCAAAGTAAAATCGAACATCGAAGATTTAATTTGTTTATCACAGTCATGCTTTCGGCCTAGTGTGAAGAAACACTCACTGTCTGACGGACATTGGTACGATGGTGAGTATACAATACCCACTACGAAGTTCAACGAGTTTGACTGGAGGTATTCAGAAACGATTGTAGTGTTCCAAGTAGAATGGAGCGGAAACGCTTCATTTTCGTCGAGACTCACGATCAACATTTCTAAGGCATTGTTTTATTGCTTTCGTAAATTATCAAGTTTTTACATATGATACTGAAACATGACTCCTGGATCGGCGTCAATCGAGAGAAGATTTGCAAATCAGCCTACGCACCAGCGGAAACGATGCCAACATTTTCCGCTGAGCTGATGTCAATTATTCAGATAAGCAAAGTAGATTCTGTCCAGTTGTATAGCGACCAGAAAAGCTTGTGGTGGCAAACGGTTCTCCTGTAGAAGTGGTGCAAGCGACAAAAGCCGCAGCCTGAGACCGGTCAGAGTAGGCTGGCGCAAGCTGAGGTTGCTGATTCCAATAAAGGTAGAGGTCGATGCAGATAGTTTGTGGTTATTGTACCTCACGATGATTCTTTCACGCATTCTCCTCGCTTGCAATCGAGTACAATCGCGCTGTCTCCAGCATTGTATGTATTAATCTTGTTCAAAGTCTGAGATACTCTACTCTATTTATACTATATCAGCACACAGCAAGGTATTGTCATCCTCTCTGAAAACAAACTGAGTGCATTCACATCATTGTATACTATCTATATTAGTACCTCTCCTGATCTCTATGTCATGTATCAGAGTCTTGGTACTTTCAGTTTGCTCCTCTGCATATAGTTTTAGAGCTGAAGGGTATATACTGGTAACAAGAACCTCACGCCAAACCGAGAGAACAGTAGTCTCCTTACTACATATTACCAACATATTTATATTCGGCCGTTCTGTCTGGATCTTCGCGTCAGACTTTGACTTTTTGCGATGTGTGCGTGGCCCATGCCATTCGTTAACCGGAGTCCCTACTTATGTGAAACTTCTCTTTAACGAACGCTGTAGCGCCCCTGGGGATGCTAGCTGTCTACTTTCGCTGTAGGAACTGTGTCGCAAAGTACAGAAAACCAGCTCCTCCTCCGTCCTAAGTACAAGCACCTATGTCGGCATTAGGCAAATGTCTGGGCCACCTGCTACAACGACAAGGATTTGGTTGATACATGGAAGTTTAGAAATTAAAAATCTAGACTCACATAGGCGTAATACAGTACATGCATGCCCGGTCAATATTCTTCTTTGATAACGTTACAGTCTGAACGGCCAGCATGGCCCATGAATTCGACGGGCACTCGATGAAGGAAGGTTGTAATTATAACCCGTTTGATTGGATTATGGATCAAGAAAGTGATGTGGGGATTGTTTTTGGAATCAGGGATCACGTGTCTTGGACGAGCCACGTCTTCTATTCTTAAAGCACAGGAATGGGCTTGGCTAGTGTGGAGTCCTTCCACTGATATTCTCATTCGGCTGATTTTAGCCCATTGGATGGCATACAATGAGGTCCAACATCACAATGAAGTACATGAGGCTAGTACCTATTGAACATTTTTCCTCACGTGAGGTACTTGCGGTCAACATTCGCTTAGATATGAAAGAGTCCACGAGGCGTCGAATTTAGATGTTGTTGGCATCTGGTTAAAGCACTTTGAGTACTATTCCGACAGAATGAACGGGTACAAAAACCGACCTTTTTTTAGGATTTGATAACTTAGAAGTAGGTGACGTTAAGTACAGGTCATTCATCCACCGTATCACATTTATATATCATATATACTATGTAACTAACATTTGTTGTTGTTGAATAGTCAGTAGGTCTCGTGGGAAAGCAAGCTCGACCGCAGATGGGGCCAAATCCCTTGTCTGATGGACAGTCGCTCATTACCGTAGAAAACACATCTAGTCTTCTGGAGTCAGATCTGAGAGATTTACGTCGGAACGATCGTGATACTGCACGGCCACCCCCCCCCCCCCCCCCCCTCCTTCTGACCTGTCACATGCAGCTCTTTTCTCTTTATAAAGTGTAAAGCACCATTTTTCCCGATATGACGTTTATGTGGAGGGCCTCGAGATTGTAGGAAGAAGTAATTATTTCCGTACATGTCCTTTCAAGCATGTATTGTATTGGGAAGGCGGAAGTGGTGGGATGTACTCCGCAGAATTTAGACGGTTTCAAACCGATTGATGATCATACAGTATTGAAAGGTTTTCGTCAAGAGCCTCAGATGAACAACAATCTGTGAAACACGTACAGTGTATTCGGATTTCTAAATGTGTGGTTGTGGAAGGCTTCATCTGAAGATTTCCCAGATTCTGCTGCGCACTGCCGCTATGAGAGCCCCCCTGGCGCTACGGGGTAGGTTTGTGCCAGGCACGAAATACTTCCTCGGATGGGAAAGAGGAGCCTTATTGCTCATCTGCGTCGCGAGAAGCATGGCTAAAAGCCAGCGCATGAAACTGCTTTTCTCCAGCTTTTCAACTGTTCCGTGGATCCAATAACCACTTGAAGTGGTCACTCCAGACACACCGGAACTACTAACCTCATACAAACCTCAGTTGCTGGACCCACAGGACTACTGAATATGCGCAGTTAAGCCAGAATAATAAGAGGGTTCAGCACGTCGAAACACTTGCCTGCGTGTCCTTCCAGAGACCCAGGCAGCTTGTCGCATGATCGTGTCATTGCACCAAAGTTAGTGTGTTTCATAGCTTGTCGCAAGCCAAAATTGGGGTGAAGGGAAAAGAACGTGTGACAGAGGCCTGCACAGGTTTCGATGCAATAGAAGTCATGCAAAACTTTCACAGAGCGAAACGTCATCCAATGAGTTCGTTCGCTGGTGTCCAGAGCCTCCGTTGTTCTCATTTGGGGTCAAACTACGCCTCGTATACCTTCAAGCCGATCTCCGAAAGTCCAGATGGTCTGGGCATTTGACGTTTCCATATTGCGTATTGCAGTACAGGACGGGATTTTTTTAGTAAACAGTTCAAAATGTGCCAGGCAGGATAGATTGCCGAATATGAAACTCGTGAGTAGACGGTATTCGCTTAAAGTTTGCACAACTCGACATCACTCACCTTCATGTACCTCTCAATCTTGCCTGCGGAGCACTCGCCATGTCATTCAGATCAGTCACCTGGCTCTCTGTCCCATACATATCGAGTAGATGGCTATCCTCGATGCCTCACGGCAGCTCTAGCTCTTGTCTGGGTTTTCGGATAAGTATATTTACCAAAGGTGAAAGTTTCGAGTTTCACAAAATCCTGCGAGTGTTCGGCCAAGTATTCTGGGAAGTGGTAAACCATCCTTTTAAACGTCTATTTATTCCTGTCATACTAGCGCGTCGATCGTGTGATTACGGGGTGCTACCAGAAAGCATTGAAGATCGATGTTTGCGAGCAAGCATTACTTTATGCACCGCTGTCTTGTTCTCAGTGTTGGGTCGAAGAAGATAATTCTATTTCGAAGAATAGCCATTGCATCCGATTGGGTATTCATAAAATAGGGATTTATGTGGATACAAATTCACCTTCTATCTGTGTCTAATCCGCTGATATGACGAAAATTGTTTTAAAATGCAGTTTGAGGCCCGTCTATGAAGACTATATGTTGCCAGACGTGGATAGTCTACAGTCAAACAAGGACAGATAAATAAACGATAGGGCTGCTGCATTTCCATCATACTATACAGCTTGGATTGTCTGTCTTGATTGTAAGATTGCTGACATACAGCAACTATATTTGTCATAATTGCGATGTCCTCAGGGGGAGGCTTCAATCATCTCGCAAGAAGCAGCAAAGCCCTCAAAATGAGCTATTCTGATGGCAATGAAAAACTGGAATGGTGATTAAAATGTAAACGCAGCCTGCTGACAATTCGTTATTCAGTTTCTCGACTGTGGCACTGCCGTGTAATTTGAAAAAGTATCTCTAGGATTCTATCATTGGACTGCAAGATCAACGTACAGCGTTGGCAGTACCTGGCCATTAGGCAGGCTATACCTACTAGGGACACGAATAAACATAGTGTCAACCTGGTTCTCAGACAGAAACTCCCCGCATTTCTTTGAGTTCTGTTTATACAAGACAAACTCGACTCGTTTAACACATGTTATGTAGTCCAAAATGGACCATCATGGAGTCAGGTTGGGCGAGTCTCGCTCAGATACTGACCTCATACGTAAGAAGGGCATCTAGGCTTCGCATCATTCGTAGGTACGTTGCTTCTGCAGCAGCGTGTCTGTGCACGAGCCCCTAGCCGAGGTGAGTTTAACATAGTCGCCGCACTAGATATCCGTCTGAGTGTTTGTCTGCTGCACTTGGAAGAGCTTGGGATTGCATTCCAGTCAACTGCATGGGGCTCCACTGAGTTTCCAAAACGAAAGTTCAACTTAGATACCGCTGTGCCTACAAACAATGCAAGTCTCAAGGCATCCCAAGGAACCGATCTCGGTTGTTACGTGCATTTAGTTTTGCAGTTTATAGACCTGGTTAACAAGCACTGTAGCAATATCAACACATCTGCTTCCGTCCATTTTCTCGGCCTTTAGGCTCTTGAAATCAGTTTGCTTCTCTCCACAGTACCAAAACTGCTTGTGCGAAATCAAAATCATGTTCGTGACGCCCCTAATTGAATCGAGTCATATATGCCTTTTGCAATGAGTTTACCCCGCATTATAGCAGAGTGCATTGAGTTGGCTCGTTTTTATCGACCTGATCTAGGTACCTAAGCAGTTTGAAATTGAGAGTGCAGGCAAGAAATTTGTGGACTAGTCCAAATCCTAATTAGTTAGTTCCGGTAAGAGCACAGCGAATGGAAGTGGAGCCACTGAGATACTACATCAAGAAAAAAATAACTCCCTATCGACGACTTTGTATGCTCTTTTCGGTGACGTATACTTGTTTTCAAACTCGGAGGTTTCGCTTTCGCGACTTGAGATATCAAAACTCCAGAAATCTTCCTCGGAACACATTTCCTTTGTCCACGTGATTTTCACGTCGTTCTTCCATTGTATCCACCGTCTGCTTTGTAACACAGAGTCCCATGCAAAGCCTTCAGTGCGCTCTTTGAAGAGAGTCTCCGTAACTCTATCCACGTCATTGTTCGTCGTCAGTTTCACGACCACCCGGGCTACGACAGCAACGAGAGCGGATATGCACAACCAGGAAAACTGCACCGCTTCTGTCCGCATTAAAAATGGAACAGTTTGGAGATCCACGATTGAAATCGTCGGGTCAATACGGTGGGGCAAAAAGTCTTCGAAAGTTTGATGCAAATCTATCAACTCTACACTCGTGTCTTGTGATTCCACAAAGCCTACCAAGTCGCGGACATCATCGAAAAGTTGATCAGGCCTCATTTTTGCCATAGCGCAGTTGATCATAGTGTGCAGCCGTAGGCCAGTGCTGTTTTCTTGGTGTGTTGCTGGCTCTACAGGCAGTTTTGGGTCGCAGTAACGATGGGCCCAGTCAACTGCCATCTGAAAAAGCCGCATTCTGTCCTCATCGCGTAATTTCACAAGTGGGATGTACACATTTCCACCTGAGACGATCCTCAGTTCAATCACAAGCATAGCGTCGACCTCTGGCGTAGTCACTTTGAATATAATCTTCGAGTTTTTGACATCCATTGTAAGTTTCGGAGCTCCACCATAACCCTCCTTCTGCTCATCTACGGATGCCTCATTACAAACGAGAAATACCGCACGTGGCATTTCGCATGATTGCAGCATGACTTTCACTTCACCACACACAGCAAAGTTCTCGGGGCCAATGCTTCGCTGATTTGCTATACCCAAAGCAAGTCCTCCGACGCCAACATCACCGAATGTTAATTCGTTGTTGGACTCAACCGTTATAAAAACAGCCCCCAGGTTGATGACTGGAGCAATTACGACGAGCAAAGCCATCCAGAGTATTGTACTTGTAGGTCTCATTCGACGGACTTTTCCTTCGGCACAATGTGATCCCCACCCATGGAACCTGAGGCGCAAAAGCAGAGGGTGTTGTGTAACAGCTGCGAGGCGAGTCCAGAACGAACCATCATGAATGACGAGAACCGCTGCGATAGAGCTGAGTTGCGAGCATCCCCGCCTTTTGCAGCCAAGAAGGATGTCATGAAAAATGGCGGTCAGCTGGTACGAGAGCAAAGTAGTAAGAATAGCACAAGCAGTAATCGAAATAACGGAAGGTGGTGTGTAGTTCCATATAGACGGGATGGCACCGGGATGCGTGATACAACCATCACGGATCATAGTTCTTTTTCACCAGCGCAACCCGGGCTTGATTGCTGCCGCTTTCTTTCGCAGACTCTTAGCTATCAGGTTGGGAGTCGATAGCATCCCAAATGCAAGCGCAAACTCTTGAGGGCCTGCGAGGATGCCATCCAAGACTTTTCGCTCGATGCAAATCGTTATTTCGCAGCCAATAGTACAGTTTTTCTTTGTTGCGGTGAACATCCAGTTGCTGCAACCATGTGTTGCGGAAATCATTCCAGCCGCAACGAGCGATCTACGTGACGCCAACACGTAGTTCATAATGCTGAGTGGGATGGTTACAATATCCTACTTTTGGCACCTATGGGGAACAAACGTGTAGCAATTTTCAGCAATTTCTTGCAAAAGCAAGTGACAAGAAACCCGGTACGGATTGCTAAACATCACGTCAAAGTTGTCTCGTGACCATCTTATGTATGGATCAGATTCAATCGCCTCCATGTCCGGGTAGCACTGTACTTTGGGACTGTACAGATGAGAACCGTGTGATGTGAGGGGTGCACACCAATTTACAGTACCACTTGAAACGTTTGACTCTTGAGTCAAAATGTATGGCCGTTAATAGATCACAACAAGCGGTATGGAAGGCCGTGATGTTTAGGTTCTTTCTGACCGCATGCATCACCGCGAATCGCAGCAGAAACCTGTTGTTGCGGGGTGGAGGGCTCTATCGAGTTTCGGAAGAAAATTAGCATCAGATCTGAGCCTGTGGCTCACATGCCAAGTTCAGGATGGGATGTATGAGGTGGATTGGGTAGCCGGGTGAAATCGTGATATGACTTAAGATCGTCCCCTACCTTACCAAACGGGGACGGCTTCTTGTTGTTTTAATGGCTCGCAATTTTTATGGAGACTGTGCGTCTATCCAAAGTACAGTAGGAGTGCACATTATCAAGACCCACCACATTTTCTTGGAAACGTGAGGCATGTGCCACCACAGCCACCTCCAACCATTCAGAAAAAGAACATGAGTTTGGTGTCCAACCACACCGACTGAGAATTTCCGAGAGCATCTAGAGTGACTTCAAAGGTTCCGAACGGAGGACGATCATAAAGTTACGAAGTGCTCCGTCAGTCGGTATTGACTGTAGTTGCCGTAGCTTTACGAACCATCAAATCATTTTTGCAAAGTGCGCAGCACCCAATGGCCTGTAAAGCCACAAAAAAAAGCACACGCGACGAAGCATAAAGCCTTCAAATGTCTTCAGTCTAATGTCTATTGGACATTTGGTCTCACATCATGAGGCCGAATTTCGCGGAGATATTAAAGTATCAAGACCTATCCACTTCCGCTGCTCTTTGTATCCACTTGAAGGTCTTTGAGTACTCTACTCTGGCAGAGTGAGCTGCAGAAAAACTCAGCGACCTTCTTGCTCTGTCAGAGTTTGAGGGCAACGGAGTACACTACCGTTTGTTTTCGTATCATAGAAGGGGGTGAGGTAATTTATACGTACAACAACTTGCACATTTATCATACGCATTATATAATTTACATATTTTCTCGATGGTCGACTGGCCTCATGTGAGGCAAAACGCGATGCCCAATAGAGACTAGCTAGATATCTGACAAGTAATATTGCAGTGTGAAACACTTCTCGAGCCCGAAAATTGTTTTCATGTTTCAACCTGTTAGCGGAAACCTGCGAATCCCTTCAAACCCCCGAAAAACCTCTTCGAAACCTTTAGTAATGGTACTCAACTTGACATACTGCGATGCAATGGCCATGTGGGAATACAGGCGCTGCCGAGGATATTTCGTGGCTGTTGGGGAGGGTATGATATGCAAGACTTCATGTGATACCCGTTTGTACTGCAGCTTTCAGAGTTTATGATCGTCAGAGGACATCATCAACATTTCAAAATCTGTGCCGGGGGCGTGATAAATAGCGTACTGCAGAGGCAGTCGAGGGGGCCACCGGACATAGGTGCAAAACGCATGGCTTTCGCCCGGCACATGTGTTGTCAGTTTAGCAAATGAAATTACATTCGCAAGTCCAGCGTTAATCAGTTGGAGACATCCTCAAGCAAATTTATATTTCCAGCAGTACACGATACTTGCTAACCTAGGCACCTGCCTGATTTGCATACCTTGGGGTTTCTTTCCGGGGCATCAGCCAGATTCTTCTAGAAAAAATAACCGCCCGTGAGGTGTCCGCGATAGCTGCACCTCGGATGAAGGTGATCTGTTCGAATTACTGCGCAACTCATGGGAAATCTGATCCGGTTAAATGGCAACAATGTGCGTTCACACTGATGAGAAATTAGCCATGACAACGCCCAATACAAACATCACGCCTTTTTGGGACAACTTGGCGTAGAACCTGTGGTAATGACCACCTTTATAGTTTATCTGGTGATTAAGCATACTCTCCCATAGCCTCCTTCCGAACACTGCTCCGGAACGAAAAGATCTGAACCACCTCTCGGATACCCAACTTCCGCAGGCATCATGTTCGACGATGGGTATTTTGTATATAGTTCTCTTCCTGTATGGCAGTACGAACCAAAATCACCAATATGGAACGATCTGACCGCAGCTGCTGTCACAACATTCGTTTCTTATCAACTTGCCGGCCTAATCTTTGCTCTGTCGTTTCTGTCAAAGCCCCGCTACTCTGGCTCCGTCTCAGCTCTTTTCATAGTTCTTTTGACGCGTAGGCCGTCAATATTGTCGCTACTCTCAAACCTTTCTCGCTGCGACGCGTTCACGAGGCTTTACTATCGCTCACACGTCAAGAAGAATGACAACATTGTTCGAGACAGTCGACGTATCCCGCGAGGAGTCGTGGTACGATTGCTGTTCTTAATGGGTGTTGGTCCGTTGTCATGTGTACTAGTACTCATACTTGTCACCCCAAGAACGAAGGTCCTGACTTTTGCAGAAGCTGGCATCAAAGGACTAGCTTTTTCCATCACCAGCAACAGTACAGCTCGTCGTCGTTTGCCAAGATATAACAACGCATGGGATGTTCCAATCCGTCTCTTGCGAGGGGACGAAAAGGTCACAGAGTTAGTTCATGTACGCAGGTTTTCTTCAACGGAGGGTTCGTTTCGTGTGAACCATGGGGTCATAGTAGCTGTAATGGTGACTGATAGAACAAACCTTGTGACGATGGTATTCGACGAAACAATGGGCAGAGCAGTAACAGAAACTATGTACCTGGTCCGGAAAAATGCTTCGCACGCCATTCACGTCGATGATTCTAATGCGGAGGCGTACGTGAAGACTGGTGCAGACAAAGCAGCTCGTCTCTGCAACAACAAACCCAGCATACATCGGTTACAATCACAAAACGTGTCAGTCTCAGCCTCAGGGACGCGAGTTCTAGCAATGAGGCATATAGAGTGTGAGGTTGCGGAAAGCCCTGATGAACTAGGGGACAAATTGTGGCTTATGGTTCGGGATATTATTCGCAACGGATCAAATATCGCTCCAGCTCTGGGGATGAAAGTGGAAAACAGAAGTAATGTATACGATGATGACACCGCAGAAAGCAAGGAGAGGGACTTGATCAATGGGTTAGATCTGCCCTTCATCCAACGGCGAAGAAGACCTGTTGGACTAGTAATGCTACTGATGATAGCTGCAATATTGTGTGCAGTCCGAACAATTCTTGAGAGTCTGTCGCGAAATGATACCTCCGCTGGAATTGAGTTGGTCATACGCGACCGACTTGGACTAAAGTGCTGTGAAACTATGGAAGGCGAACTGCAGACTGAGTACTAGAAAACGATTAATGCTATTCTGGGTTAACAACGGAAAACATGAGCCGTAGAGATTGATCATGGGTTGCGTGACGTGGATTCGCAGTTCGAAAACCGAACTTCAGAAAGCAGAGTCCCTACGTACTGGTACTTAGAGTTTGGTTCTAAATCTGTCTGAGCATATCACGTTCGTAAAGTATACTATACCTCGAAAGGTTTGATATCGGGAATATGTTGAGCACGTTATATCAGCCAATCTCGCCGAACTAGATATTGGGCACCATACTAGAGCAAGTGGGGCTCGTGGCAGAATTATGTTTTTATTGTCTGCGGTGGTTACTGAGGCATGGCGGACGACATATGCAGATACTAATAATTCTGGAAATGAATGGAAGAACGCAGAAGGTTGCAGACGCCATGGAAACAGGAAGATATCGTCTGACGATGGCTGAAGCACCACGATTATGAGACCAACTTGTCTCAGATGGGGTCAAATTTCGCGGCGACATTAAAGAGTCACAGGGACGTTCACTTTCGCTGTTTATGGCATCTAATCGAAGCCCGTGGAGTATTTTATCCGGACGTAGTGGAACTGTAGAGAAAACTCGGCGTTTTTTTGCGCTGTCAGAGTTTGAACTCAACGTAGTTCGCAACTTTCCAGTTTGGCAAAATGGAAGGGGGTGCAGTAAGTAACACGTACCACACGTGGCATACTCATTATATGCATTATATAATTCAAAACCTTTCTCGAAAGTTAGTTGGCCTCATACGAGCCCATGGCTGACCTCTTATGAGGTAAAAATACTATGTATAATAAGCATTACCCACACTACTGCCTAGTGTCTATTAGACATTGAGTTTTGCCTCATTTGAAGTCAACTCTGGCCTCATATGAGGCCCACCGACCATCGAGAAAATATGTAAATTATATAAGACGTATGATGATTATGCTAGTTGTTGTACGTGTCATTTACCTCACCCCCTTCTATGATGGCAAAACAAAGGGTACCCTACTCCGTTGCACTGCAACTCTGACTTTGCAAGAAGTTCGCTGAGTTTTTCTACGGTTCACTCTGCCAGAATAGATTACTCAAATACCTTCAAGTAGATGCCAAGAACAGCGAAAGTGGACGTCTCCTTGACACTTTACTATCTCCTCGAAAGCTGACTTCATATGAAGCAATTTGGCCTCTTGTGAGGCCAAACGTCCATTATACACTAGTGGGCCTCGCCCTTTGCAAAATCCAGTGTCTATTGGACACTTGGTATTACATGAGGCCATAGACGAGGTCAACCAATGATTCAGGTCAGGCCTAGTGACCCCTTCAACAATTATGTAAAATTTATATTACACACGGTGAAGATGATAGTTCGTGTGCTTGCAATTTTTTTCACGTCTTTCTAGGATATCGAATGGAAGGGGTTTGTACTTCGTTGCACTATAAAGCTCTGACTGAGCAAAATATATGATGACAGTTTCTACAGCTCCACTCTGCCGGAATGGAGTACTCCAAAAATGCTTAGTAGATCCAAGGAACAGTGAAAGTGCACATTTCTTTGACCAGTTAATCTATCCGCGAAATTGGGTCTCATACGAGGCCAGCTTTAGTGTTAAAATGTCATATCATTCGCATATTTTTACACTTCTTCAGTGTACCCAGGCGCCCCGTCGTGTCAACAGCCTGGAAGCGCTAGGATCGTTCAGTTTCACTGACAGAAGAAGCTAAAATTCCCTGGAATATCTCGAAGAGTCCTCAAGTTTCCAAAGTCATCTGTTCTACTTCTGGCCCCTGCTGCAGTGTCATATCGCGAATTCATACTTACCCTTGCTGTCGTGCAATTGCAGTGCTGATAGCGCGTCACTACAAGGTGCTGTAAGCCGCGCACCACGCTGCAGTACCCACATGATAGTACGCCGAGCTCGCATACGTGTACAGCTGATAGTGGGTATATTTTGCATATATGTTTAGCGCCGCATTACCGCCGGCGCACTCAATTACCCTATTTATTACTTATTATTTAACTCGGCACTCACTACGGGCGCCACAATCCCCCCCATTGTACATAGTTTGAGTCAGATTAGCCATCCCTAACAATAAAGGTACGGGGGTTTGGCTTTACTTTTGGCGCCGAACTTGTCTTCAGCAATCTAAATTTTGCCTAGCTCTATGGCTATCGTCTAGAGCAACCTCCGCCGTACTCGCTCGTCCGACCATAGCATTTGCGCTTGCTCCTTTTTCCTTCCACATTCTCGAACTGCTGGTACTTATCCAGTACCTACCTCTTCCTCCACCCCTGTCGTCCAACCTGCCTACATCGCCCGACTCGTTCCTTCTTCAATCCCGACCGAATTTCCCTCACGCATTACGGCCTGCGGCCTTACAACCCGTGCCGTAAGGGCCGTCTCGCGTCTCTCTATCACCCAGCTCTTTGACATGTTACCTACCATATCCTTTGTATGACATGAAGCTTAGTATCGTTTGGATACTACACCCGATTTCGAACGCTGCAGGTGTCTTGGGCCTCTCTGTAGCTTCAGCCAAGTACACCGCAATAACTAGACGTATGCCGGAGCTGCTCAGGGAGCTTTGCACTACATTTGGTTTTCCGACCTAAAAAGTCATCACCCGGATTATTGCCCAGGACAACTACTACTGAATATGTCGTCCGGTGGACGAAGTAATACGAGAAATACTTTCGGACCCACATTCTCGCTCACTCGCCAGACGAATCATTTTCAAGCTGAATAGTTGGCTAATGTTTCGACCCTTCCGCTGCCTACTACAGCCAGTCAAGCAGATGAGCACGTGGTCCCGACATTGCGGATTGACCTCTTCAGGGTTATGGCAATGGATGCCGCGCTTCCGACTGCACGGGAGGATGCCGCGGATCAGCTGCACGAAGATCTTGAATGTTTTGTGGCCGAGAAAGACCTCAGACTACGTGACATATTCGACGACCTTCAAGGTGATCTCACCGCGCGTGCATCCCTCCAGGCAGACGAGTGTCTCGTGTGATAGGCTCTGGTCGACGAGATGCAGCGTACGACCACCTCCAGCTTGGAAGAGATCAGGACCCTTCGGGTCGACGTGAATAGTATCCTCAAGGAAAGTCAAGTACATTCGTGTGAGGTCCATGACCACTTTGTTTGCATCGCTAAAAGACTCCACCGCCTCGAGCGACGCCGTCTGAGTGCCGTAGTAGATCTATTGGTCGTAACATCCACTCCCGCGCGGGACTCTAAGAGTTGCAGACCTAGGTCGTCTCGAAACGATGGTAAGTCCGAAGGACCTTCGGCGCGAACCAAACACGAAACTCGAGAATCCAATTACGACGAGCCAGATTCGTCGAAATCCGACACTTCCGCCCCCGGCTCGAGGTTCAACTCTAATAGTTTTGAGCCAAGCATCTCCAACTCTATACAGTCCCCATACTCTGAAGTATACGCTAAGCTTGAGTCGCGACGCCGCTCCGGCAACTCACCGCGATCGAAGCGATCTCTGCTTACCTGTCGTTTCCACATTGTAATCCCGAGGAAGGAACCACGGTCCCCAGGACTCAAAAGAGTTACGCCCAACCAACCCCCTGTATAACCGCTCCATGTTATAACGTACGTACTGCTTAGAGAATACGTCCGACACACGCACTGCGCTCTCAAAGGGAAAAGTCAAAGATCATATTCGAAGCATGAGTTTTAAGCTTTCAAAGCATTCGTTCGACGGCACAGACCCTACAAGGGTATTCGCTATCCTCAGTAGGTTCATCGAGGAAGCGAACGTCAACTAGATATGCGACGCTAATGCGTTTGTGGCTTTACCGTACTTTCTGAAGTGTCAAGATCAGAGACAATTCGAGTCCATGACGAATTCCTCGTTGCAAGGGTCAGGTGATATAGCGTATTATACCGAAGGAATATGGTTCGTCCTGCGCACCTACGCAACTACTAACGCCACCGTTGAGCTGTTCTCGACTTGCGTGATTTCGAGCGAAGCCTGGGGAAACAGAAAGGGAATGTGGCACCCGTATACAGGAAGCCAAATCCCATCGCCGGAACGTCTAATCCCTCCATGAGCTCACTACAATACTCGTGCATGGACTCGAAACGAGTGTTAGTACCCCCTTCGCGAGGTTCCGAGAACAGAATCGCCGAGTACACTTTCTCGAAGTGGTGCAGCTCGCCCGTGCCGATGGCAACGCCGTGAGAGCTCGCGCTCAACCCGCGAAGAGGAGAGCACTAGTGCAAGTCCAACCACGCCATCCACAGCGTAACCATAAACGACGGCTACAGTCTTCCTCGACGAGCGGAAATCATCGATCCGGCATGACTAGTAGGCCTACACCGATACGGTGAATCTACTCCAGGACAAAAATAGTTGAACATTTGTCGACAACACCACGGTTCGGGGTCCGGCTGCATGTCAAGGGTACGAACCAGAGGATATGTTAGCTGTGCTAGAGCCCCAAAGGCAGTATATCGAACCTGCCCATATGTTGCTCGCGGACCAGAACGCCACTCGAACCCGTGTTGGATGATGAGAAAATAGAAACCCGTAGCGTGAGTTCCAGCAGAACAGTAGGTCGTTGACACCAATACAACAAGCGGATACTCGCCCCTATGTCATCTGCCACGACTGCTATGAGTCGAGGCATGTGTCGGCCGACTGCATTCTTCCGTCACAGGATCAGCGGGCGGTAGTTAAAAACTAGGAAGCTCTAACACCAGTTGAGAAGGTATCGGTGCCCTTGGCATCGTACGCGCGAGAGAAGGCAGCGGCCGAGAAAAGCGCCCCCGGCACGTTGGCATCGCAACTCAAAAACCCATAGGGTTTACAGGCACACCGGGCGGGTCCATACCCACGCAATGGCCTTCGGTCGAAAAACTAGTGAGGGTAGTTTCCGAATTCGGAAAGGCGCCGCGGCCAGTGTCAGCCCTGGCTGGGACTCAACAGCCTTGCTTCCCGGATGAGTCCAACACCCGAGCGGGGTTTTCCCTCAGAGTCTTTTTTTGAAAGAACAGCAACATGCTTGAACACGCCAGCAATACGCTGCTATAACTCCCATGGTGATGCCGTCATAATCTGGAGCACCCTGATAGAGTTCCGGTATTAGCCCGGAGGAACTATAAGGTCTATGCGGATATAGGTCCCGGCCGCAATTGCCTGAGGCCCTGTCTATGCGTCCTGGATAATGGTGCTGGCCCAAAGGTCTTCAAAAAGTCGCAACTCTGTCCGGGACGCCAAAACAGAATGGCCTTTCGCCCGGTCCCTGACACCTGTGATGCTAATAACCGCCCTTTCACCTTAGAGGGCATCGCGTCGCCGACTGTCCGCCCAGGGCCCCGTCTCATTCAAAAGGACCTCATCGTATGCTAGCAACTAGCCGCGGCTACCATCTTGGGTGCACACTTTTGTGACTGCTTCATGGAAGCGATACGACCGAAGCCAAAGCTTGTAGAGCTGTCGGACGGATCCAAGATCCCCATCACACGAAGACCCCACGAGAGCTGTGCAAAGGCAGCTCCTCTCGCACTGGACTTGCGCTTTAGCACGACGGGAGTGAGAAGTGCACCAAAGGAGAAGGCTGCGAAGGCCCTGATAATCCCGCCAAGTTCCCAGTCGTGGGTCGAAGTAGCTGCGGCGCGTCACGGACTTTCCATTCTACAGCCGGTCGAAAGTCCTTACCGGACACGACAATTATTCGCGACCAACGGCGCGGTACGGGCAGAACCGCGGGTTCGTTTCTGTATGCTGGTTACGAACATGTCTGACGCACCCGAGGGCTTGGAAGAGGACCGGGTCGTAGCGACATTCCTTTTCCATCTTACCTCTGTCATCACCACGCACGTACGCGTCGGAGACGTTTTCGGTATCCTCGAGGAGGAATTTAACCGCGTCCTAGGTAAAATTTCTTCATAAACCGTGGCCTGTCCGCAGGAGGAGTCAGCGTACTTCCCAAGGGGTTTCACGTGTGCAGCGGCCGCCGGGCATACCACTACACAGAATAACGTCTCGATAGGCACTATCAACCCGGATCAAATTGATCCCCACCACCGCGATCGACTTCGAAGCCTCCTCCAGAAATACTCCACTATACGGGACGGAGATCTCGGGGATATTAATACAACTGAACACGAGATACGACTAGTTCGCGTGACTAAGCCGATTTCGTACACGCTCTTCAAACCAGATTAAAACGCGCGTGCAGCGGAGCAGGTGGAAGTCGACAGCATGCTCCGCAATGGAGTCGGCGATCAGGCACAGTCGCTTTGGGCGTCGCCCGTGGTACTCGTCCCCAACTTGGATGGCTCCGTGCGCTTCTGTGTCGCCTGTCCACTTTTCAACTCGGTCACGATACGTGGTACCTACCCACTACCGCATATGGGCGAGTGTACCGACTCCCGTCGGGATGGAACAGTATATACAAGACTCGATTATAACTCAGGTTACCAGCGAGTACGCTTCGATCCTAAGGATCGTGATAAAAATGCGGCCATGTGCCACTGAGGCCTGTTCCGATATAGGTGAATGCCCTTTGGACTCACGGACGCACCAGCTACCTTTCAGAGGCCACTTCATGTTATCCCTGGCGGAATTACGTGGTAGCCGTGTCTGGTATATCTTTATGACGCCATCATCTTCAGCAATGACTCGAAAAGCCACTCCTTGAATGTCGAGCGATTTTTGGGATCCCTGCCGGAGGCTGGCGTGTCTTTAAAACTGGAGAACTGCAACTTCTTCGCGGACACCGTGCATTATCTGGGCCACATTATCAGTCCCAGATCACTTGCAGTCGACACTGCACGCGTCGCCAGACTCACGCAAGCGGCGCACCCGAAGGCACAGTCAGACCACAGGTCCTTCGTCGAACTCCGTAACGCATACAGAGGGCTCGTACCGAACTACTGTACGAGGCTGCGCCTATGAACGGACTATTGCAAAAAGGACAACGCCAGGACCCTGACCCCAACGGGGATGAGCAGGTACAAGCGTTCAACGTGCTTATCGCCAGGTTAACTGCACCGCAGGTACTCTCGTTACCTAAGGTCGACCTCTCGTCTTCGGTGGAGACGGACGCAAGTAGTTGCTAAGTCCTCGCCCCATTATTTTAAACCGACGAGGGTAATATCCGCATCCCGACAGGGTACCGGTCACGCTCGCTGAAATCTGCCGCAAAGGACTAGTCGGTAACTGGGAAGGAATGTCTAGCAGTACTGTGGTCCTTGACAATACCCCGCTCGTACCTCGACGGTACTTACTTCACAGTGCATACGGACCATGCTTCGTTACGGTGGCTCACGGAAATCGCGGACCCCTCGAGTCGCCTTACGAGATGGAGGCTTCGCCTCTGTGAGTATAATTCCCATGCAGAATATAAGAATGGAGTGCATAATACCCAGGCTGATTCCCTGGCACGGCTAGCAACGTTCGGCGAAACTACCGTTACAGCAGACGAAAACATGCCGTCCATCGCTTCCGACGACTCAAACCACCTCAGCGAAGAAGATCCTGAGGATCCATGGGAGATCGACCAGGGCGTTGCCTTCAATGAGGCCGCCACGAACGAGTGTCACGACCCTCTGCACCACGCAGTAACGTCCAAAGAACTGCTCCGAGAGTAGAGAAACGACACTTTCATTCGCACGCATTGCGCGCGTCCTTGCAGGAGGTAAAAAGCTCCCTTCTTGTCGGAGCCTGGATGAGTGCTTTGTCGTACGACCTCGGAGCGAGAAAAAATTGAGGTCCCTTAAGTATTAGTGGGTCGGCCGTAACGACTAAGCCATTACAATGAGCTCACAGAACACCCTGGAGTTCGACGCCCATAGCATTCTCTGCGGAGAGACTTCTATCGGCCGACGATGTCAATGGCCTGTTGTGTCCGCGCGCGCGAATGCTTGTTATGCGCAAAAAGTCGCGTCCTCGTCAGGAAAAAGCGCAATGAATGTGAAGCTTTTCCCTGCCCAGACACTTCCGGAGTCCGTATCCATGGGCATACTTTGAGAGTTAACAAGGGTGGGAGGTGGAAATCAATGCCCGCTTGTGATTTCATATCGAATGTCAGAGCTCGAACGCCGAGTGGGACTTAAAACCGTAACATCCGCATCAATCGCAATGGCATTCGGAACCCATTGGATCTGCGTGCACGGCCCACCCGTGTCCTTACTGTCCGAGAACATGATACAGTTGACGGCGAAGATCCTGCAGAACGTGCGGAGGATGCTCGGAACCGAGAACCTGTTCGCCACAGCGTGCCACCTGCAGTGCAATGCTCACGCCGATCAGTTGAATGGAACGAATCTCGCGGCAATATGTCGTTACGTCGCAGCACATCTGAACAATTGGGACTTGGTCAGCAATGCGCCGACAAATGCTTACAACCCAAAAGTCCACGGGACTACCATGGTTGCGGCTTTCGAGCTTGTCCTATCTCTGGCACTGCCAAGCTTAGCTATGCAGGCACAGACCACCGTAGAAGCCTGCGGCTTAGATGCAAAGTGGCACACGAAGTGGTAGTCGTGGCTTCAGCTGCTCATGCCCACGGCATAAGCATCACTGGACAAGATACAGCGGGAGTGTAAACGCAATTATGATGACCATCGTAGGCGGGATATGCAATCCATTTGGGTGGCGTTTCTAGTTTTTCTGCGGAAAGAATTCTTCGACTCCACTAAGGAGTCGAAGCATGAGCTATTTCCAGTGGCAATTGGACCGTGGCAGGTGATCAGCTTTGACGAGACTACTGTGGCGATTCGAGAGGGACGAGAGCATCTGTGTTTCCGCAAATTGATGCGGACGTCCATTGAGTGCAGTACGACGTTTAGTAATACCCGCGGTTTACTACACATTTTGCAGTTCCAGGTATAGTATGACTAGACCCGGACGTCCACCTGGTGCACGATCGGGTCTAGTACTACTAGACCCAGAACTGCGAAATG
>JAUKWC010111930.1:0-23981 GCA_032356245.1 Endocladia muricata
AACAGTCGCTTTGAATGCGGGTTTGTGCAATCTACGCTTCCTTCTCACTGGTCTTACCTCCAGAATAATGGAGGAAGCCCCTCAAGTCATCCCTGAGCTGTCCAATGATTGGGGTCCACCTCTAGATAGTCGGCCCTGCCTATCTCCACTAGGCCCTAATTTTCAGTAATTTAGCCTCACTAGAGGCTGCTGAAATTGCAGCGTTTCGGTACTATACGTTCAGAACGTTGCAATTTGGGACCGCTACTGTGAAACCAAAAGCTGACCCCGCCGCTGCGAAGCGAAAGCAGCGCCAGCTGATCGCCGACGAAGGGCCATTGCTCAAAGACTTCATCGACATGAGGCACGAACTAGTCTTGCTGGCAGATCTGATTCAGTGGGAGACCTTCGAGAGTCACTGGCGTGATCAATTCGGCACCGCTGGTGGACCGATGGCATCGGCTGGGCGTCGCGTTGCCGGACTACTGATGCTGCAGCACATGGAAGGATTATCCGATGAACGTCTGATCTCCGCCTGGGTGTCCAATCCGTACTATCAGTACTTTTGCGGCGAGGTGCGCTTCCAGCATCGCCCGCCCATCAACCCAACCACACTGGTCAAGTGGCGAAAGCGGCTCGGCGAAGAAGGGATGGAGTGGTTATTGACCACGGTATTGCAAAGCGCAATGGCTGCTGGAGCACTGGACGAACGGAGCCTGGCTCATGTGTGTGTTGACTCCACCGTGATGGAGAAGAACATCGCGTATCCCACCGATAGTGCCTTGCTCGAGAAACTACGCGCCAGACTTGTCCGCTTCATGCAGGAGCAATCGCTGTCCATTCGGCAAACCTATTCCCGACAGGGACCCAGACTGGCACAACAGATTGGTCGCTATGCCCATGCCAGACAGTTCAAACGTATGCGCAAGGCGCTCAAGCGGCTGAGTAACTGGGTGGGCCGTTTGCAGCGGGAACTTGAGAAACAGGCTGATCGACTCGACGATCATGCAAAGCGCCATGCGAAGAAGCTGATTGATCTTGCGGTTCGTTTGCGCGCGCAAACTTGCAACCCGAAACAAGGCAAAAAGCTCTATTCGTTGCACGAGTCAGACGTGGACTGCATCTCCAAGGGCAAGGCGAGAAAACGCTTCGAGTTCGGATGTAAGGTGGGCATTACCTGTACGCAGAGAGAAGGATTTGTTCTCGGTATTCGTAGCTTTGCTGGGAATCCCTATGATGGACACACACTCGATGAGCTATTGCAGCAAGCGGAAACTATCAGTGGCATCCAGGGTAAGCATCCAGCCAATGACACCATTGACCCGACCCGGTGAATCAGGTTTTGGTTAAGAACATCGGCAGGAGCAACCGGCGTTCTTCTTCCGTGCGTGCATACGGATAGCGCTCGAACAGCGCATTGAGATAGGCACGCGGCTCCCAGCCATTCGCCTTGGCCGATTCAATGAGCGAATACAGGAATGCGCTCGCTTCGGCACCGCCCGGGCTACCACTGAACAGCCAGTTGCGCCTTCCGACCGTGAAGGGTCGGATCGCGTTCTCCATGCGGTTGTTGTCGATTGGCAGCGCCGCATGGTCGACGAACGCAGTCAGGCTCTGCCAGTTGTTCAGTGTGTAGCCGAGCGCTGTGTGCATCAGCCCCTTGTCCGGATAGCGACCGACCATCTGTTCAGCCAGGCTGCGGATCTTCTCCAGCTGCGGGGTCAGTAGTTTGCGTCGCCTCTCCACCTTCCTGTCACCGACCAGGCTCACCGTCTTTTTCTCGAGCTGGTAGAGCGTGGCGATCTGCTTGAGCATGCTGTGCGCATCGCTGACATGACGCCGGCCCTTCGCCGCATCGGCATACTTGCGTCGACAGTGACTCCAGCATCCACCGCGCGCAAGGATACCGTCGTGCTCATCGGCCAGGCGTTGGTAGGGCTTGTGTTCATCGGTGACGATCACGCCGTGAAAGTCGTCAAGCACCGGCTCGAGCCAGCTGTGCAGCGCTGCATGGTTACGCCGCGCGTGATAGTGGAAGATCACCACTGGTGCGTCCATCGCACCACCGCGAAGCGCCCAAAGGTAGCTCTTGGTCCGATCGGCCCGATCCGGCTCGCCGAGCACCTGTAGCGTGGTTTCATCAAGTTGCATCAACGCGCCGCTGGCGGCGTACTCAAGCATCAGCGGGCGTAGCGGGGCCAGTTGTTCGGCCAGTTGGATCGGGTAGGAACACACCGTGGAGTAACCGAGCTCGATACCATCGCGCTCCAATGACTTCATCTCACGGTAGAAGGATTTGGCATCGACGAACTTGGCGGTGACGATCTTCGCCAGCAGGCTTGAATCGGCGATCGCCCGGGGCAGGATCACGGGCATCGGTGGCGCCACCTTGATACCCTCGAGTGCGACGAGTGGGTTTTCCGACTCCGTGCGTCGCACGTACTTCGCCCGGCGTAGCACTTTCACGTAGGCTTCGCGTTCCTGGATCGCCAGCTTCTCGCTGCTTTCCCACCCGACCTGGATCCACTCGTCACCCATGCGCCGCTTCTGCTCGTCGCTGACATCGATATCGATGTTGACCCGGCGCAGGTGAGCCGGTAGAGCACGACGCCTGGGCGGATTCTTCGGCGTCGGTCTTGGCGCATCGGGTTGGCCACCCTTGGCGCCATGCGGCGTCCCGGTGCCATCGCGTCCGTTATCCTGCGCCGCCAGCTCCGCTTCGAGCCGATCGATCTCACCTTGCAACTCGGATTCGTCGAACAGGCCAAGCTGCAGGGAATCGAGTGTCTCGCTGCTGTGGCTGTAGCGCTTGGCGAGCAGCAGTGCGAGCCTCTCGCTGTGGCGCGACAAACTGGATGAGACACGCGCGTCAATCAAGATGAGACGGCGGTGTGTCGTGGCGGGACCGATCATCGGTTACCGACACGGCAATACGCAAGGCTTTTCGTCGTCGATTTCGACGCCTGGCGATGCCGATGAAGTCGTCTCATCCTGATTGTCGCGCAGCGTCAGTCAAGCCGGTTCGCCGGCCTCCTGATCTCCGTCGGTGTTCTTCTTCGTCGCCCTGGTCGCTGGTCGTCCCGGACCCTTCTTCTTCGCCTTCGCCTTCGCGCTCGCCTCACGCCGCCGGTAGCTCTCCACGTTCATTTCGAGGATCACCGCGTGATGGACGAGCCGATCCACGGCAGCGACGGTCATCGCCGGGTCCGGAAAGACCTTGCCCCATTCACCGAACGGCTGGTTCGCCGTGACCAGTATCGAGCGTCGTTCGTAGCGGGCACTGATCAGCTCGAACAGCACGCTGGTCTCGGCCTGGTCCTTCGCCACGTAAGCGAGATCGTCCAGGATGATCAGCTGGTACTTGTCGAGCTTTGCGATCGCCGCCTCCAGGCCGAGCTCCCGCCGGGCCACCTGCAGGCGCTGCACCAGGTCGCCGGTGCGCGTCATGAGTACGCGCCAGCCGCGCTCCACCAATGCCAGGCCCAACGCGCTGGCCAGATGGCTTTTCCCGCCACCCGGCGGACCAAACAGCAGTACGTTGTCGCCGTTGCCGATCCACGCGTCGCCCTCGGCCAGCGCGGTGAACTGCGCCTTCGAGATCATGGGCACCGCGCTGAAGTCGAAGTTCTCGAACGACTTGCCCGGCAGCAGATGCGCCTCGTTGAGGAAGCGGGCGAGCCGGCGCTGTTCGCGCGCCGCGATCTCGTTCTCCAGCAGCGTGGAGAGGAAGCGCGCCGCCGGCCAGCCTTCGGTGTCGGCGCGCTCGGCGAAGGCCGACCACATCGCCTTGGTGGCCGGCATCCGCAGCTCATGGAGCATCAGCATCAGCCGCTCGGCATCGGCCTTCTGCGAGCTGCTCACGCCTGTGCCCGTGCTGTTTCGGGTGCCTGTTCCCCCACGGCTTCGGGAGCCGGTGCCATAGCTGCAGTGCTGCTCACCTCCTGTGCCCCGTACAGCAGATCGAAGACGGACAGCTCGGGCAACGTTACGAGCACCTCGGGCACCGTCGCCTGCTCGACGGACAGGAAGCGCTCACGGTACTCCACGATGTCTGGCAGCTCGCGCGCGGCGAGCGTGCAGCTCAAGGCGGCGGCGATCTCGCCCTCGAGACCACGCTCGTGCGCGATGCTCAGCAGCTCCACCAGGGTGTGGCAGGCGACACGCTCACCGGCGGCATCGCGCAGCTGCTCGAAGGCGTGGCGGTAGGCCTCCCGGGGGAACAGCTGATTGCGGTACACCAGACCTGCGAGCGCCATCGGCTTCACCCGTAGCGAATGGATCACGTGGCGATAGTTGACCACGTGTGTTCTGGCGGGTCCGCGCGGTCCGCGTGGCAGTGTTTCCACAAGGGTGGCACCGGCGTACAACTCCAGCCTGTCCTCGAACAGATGCAGGCGAAGACGCTGGCCGATCAGCCGCGAGGGCACCGTGTAGAAGCTCCTCTTGAACGTGAACCCGCTGGAGCTGGTGACACGCACCGAGTGCCGCTCGAAGTCATCGGCGCGGCGCGCAGGCAGCGCCTGGAGCGTGGCACGCTCCGAGTCGATCGACTTGTCGTGACGGGCGTTGTGTCGACCGCCGATTTCATCGATGAACGCGCGATAGGCATCAAGCTCGGGGAAGTCCGTGGAGCCGCGCAGCAGCAGTGCATCGTCGATCGCCCGCTTGAAGTGGCCGTGCGAGGACTCGATCGAGCCGTTCTCATGCGCCACGCCCCGGTTGTTGCGGGTCGGCGTCATGCCGTAGTGCTCGCACAGCGCCTCGTAGCGCTCGGTCAGGTCCTTCTCGGCGGCTGCCCCGAGGTTCTTGAACGCTGCCGACAGGCTGTCGCTACGGTGCTCCAGCGGCACCCCGCCGAGAGCCCACAGCGCGTTCTGCAGGCCGATGGCAAGCGCTACGAAGCTCTCGCCGCCGAGGATGACATGCACGCTCTCGAAGCCGGAGCACACGAGCCGGAAGTGATACAGCAGGTGCGCCAGTGGCACACCGGCGATCGTCACGCCGGCACCGCTCATGTCGGTGAAGTCCGACTGCCCGAGCCGGCCCGGTTCATGAACCTGACGGAAGATGACCGGCTGCTCACTGCCATGCTGGAGTCGCCAGGCTTGCATGCGCCGCTCGAGCGTGCGGCGTACGCCGGGCCCGAGCAGGGGGTGGTTACGCAGCAGCAGATCGAACACGGCGATCGGTCGGATGTCCGGTGCCCTGTTCAGGATCGATACGACCTCTTCGTCGAAGATGCCGGCCAGTGGGTCAGGCCGGCGGGAACCGCGTGGCTTGCTCGTCTGGGAGGGCAGTGTCGGATCGCCCTCGATGCGGTAGCCGGTCGCCCGGCTGAGTGACGCCTTGGCGGCGGCCACGGTGACGGAGTCGTTCTGTCGGTAGGTCATGTAGAGCCTCGTCTGATGATCGTTACGGTGGCGGCCTGGCACGAAGCCCTCCCTGGTTGCGGCAAGGGGAGTTTGTACCTGAGCCGGCCACGATCACCGACGCGACGACCTGCAAGAACAGGTCGGTCGACGGGCTCGGAGCCGCCGCAGCGTTCGGGCTACGCCCTCACGCTGCGGCGGGTAGAACCATTCTCATCTTGATTGTCGCGGGCGTCTCACCTTGTTTGTCGCGCGACACTCTCGCGCAGGAACTCGATTTCCTGCTCACGGGTGACGAGCAACTGACGTTGCATGGCCAGCTCGTTCGCCTGCTCTGCGAGCTGTTGTTGTTGCAGACGATAACCCTGACGCAAGGCGTCAAGCGTCTCAGGTATCGCGATGTCTTCAGGCGTTGACATGACGCCATGATACGCTGTGTTGGCTTCTTTCAGCTCAGCTCAGCTCAACTGACAAATGACGCTCACACATCAGAGCACTTCGCAGCGAGATAAACGCTGCTATACAGCGCTAAAACGCAATTGTCGAACCGGTGCCAACTGTTGCATATCGCCCCCTTCGAGCAAACACTGTAACTCGCGAAGCCCGACACAAACGGCTTGACCATCGTTGCTCACGGGCCAACGGAACGTGTTCTTCTCCAGGCGTTTGTAGAGCAGGACAAATCCGTTATGGTGCCAATACAACAGTTTCAGTTTGTCCGCCTGGCGATTACGAAAGACAAACAGATGTGAGCTGAATGGATCGAGTGCCAACGTCTCTTGCACGGCCAGCGCCAGTCCATCGATCTGACGCCGAAAATCCAACGGTGCCGCGCTGATGTACACGCGGGTATGTGCATCGATGCTAAGCATGCAGCCTCACCACGGTACCGAGCCAGTGCTCGATCTGTTCTGGTGGCAGGTTCGCAGGCAACCTCAGCGTCACGTTGGCGCAGGACACATTGACGGTGGCGTCGCGGATAAGAGATTCCGCGTTCACCTGAACCGGGATCAGTTGCAGAGGTGCGTTGTTGGCAGTCGGCCGCGCTGCAGAGTGTTCCGACTTGCCGAAGGTATGACACCAGTTGTAGAAGGTGCCGGCGTAGAGATCGTGCTTCCGGCAGTAATCAGCCTTGCTCAGCGAGCTGGTGCGCCACTGCTGATAGTGTCGCCGCCAGTACTCACGAGGATGTGAAACAGCTCGGTCCGCTGTTCGTTTGCCCATGGAATGCCCTCGGTGTGTGTGAGGGTGCTACGGTAGTCACAGCGACGATGAGGGAACAGAGTGTCTTTGGCCGGATGCTTACCATCCAGGCGAAAACAGTGTCAGTCGACTTGGGCTACCGTGGAAAACACGACACCGACGCCCACATCATCCATCGTGGCAAGAAGCTGAGCAAGCGAGATAAACAAAGGCTGCGGCGACGCAGCATGCTAGAGGCCATGATTGGTCACATGAAGTTTGATGGCCTGCTCGAGCGATGCTACCTGAAGGGTACGTTCGGTGATGCGGTGCATGCGATCCTGTGCGGTGTTGGCCTGAATCTGCGACTGCTGCGTGCGTACCTGCGCGCGCTACTTTTTTGTTTGTTGAATGTCTGGAACGAATGGCGTGATATCGCTAGAAATTCGCGCCATGGTGCAATGATCGCCGTGTAGGGCGGCTTCAGCTCCGGCAACCGCTGCCTACTCGCTGTCTGCCGCAGGCGTTAGGCAGGGCCGACTACTGAAGATAGCCCACCTGCACCAAAATGCCAACGTAGCGCCATGAACAGCTACCTCGCCCAGTAACATCAAGTCGGCATTGAAGGGTACCTATCGCCATCAAGCGTCCAAAGACCTGCCGCGCTACCTTGCAGAATTCCAGAATCGCTTCAACCGACGCAACGACTTGGCTGGTATGCTGACGCGGCCTGCATGGGTATCGCTACGCACGCCGCCCATGCCTTATCGGCTTATAAATTTTGAATGAGTCTAATGCGCAACCATGAAGAATGTTGATCTATAGAAAATTTCACAATCGATCTCTAAGGCCAAGTCGATCAATCAACTCGTAATCAAGCTTACACATTGAATGAATTTTTTCAATTACTTCATCGTCCGCGCCGAGCTCTCGAAGAAGAGCTAGACGGCTCGATTGATCTGTTCGACCACAATTAATGACGTACTCACCGTTAACAATTCCAGTAGTATTTAGAGCGTGTGACTCTAGGTCTTTCTGGAGAGTTGCATTCCACTCGTTAATACCGTAGACATGAACAAGTTCACTTTTAATGTTCATCATAGCTATGTCAACAAGATTATATTCAAACCTAATACACTTTCCATTTCCCGTCAAGGGTCGGAGCACATTCCTTGCAGCATATTCCCGCCCTGCGAAATAGAAGGTGTAGAGATTATCGATGTTCTGGTCGATAAATGTTCTGTGTTCGTTCTTAAGAGAAACAAAGAATTCGTAAGGAGTGTTCTCTTTGGCAGCCTTGACGCCAGGCATTCCATTTAACTCACCGCGGCTCTCGAAAATTTCTGCCTGCTCTCTTAGGTAAAAATAGAAAGAAAGTAAACGATCCATTGGATCGCGCAAGATTGTGAATGTGAAAGGTCTAGTCTCCAAAAAATCGAATCGAGACCAATCTATATGTCCAGAATAAACTTGGTAGGAGGAAATTTCCTCGTTAGTCAGTGAAGAGTATTGATCATTGACTCTTGCGGGGCAAACGTTTTCAGTTGAGAATGTGTCGATCAAATATTGGTGAACAGACTGTCCAGCTGTCTTTGGAAGATGCAGGAAAAGCACTTTCATGGAGAGGCCTTCAGGTCTTTAATGATAAGTCGATCAGGGACAAATGGTTTAGCGCCTGAGTCTCTAATTACAGTCAATTGGTCTACTGCAACTTCGATCTCATTGAAGTTTACTTTTTTTAGCTGCCACGGAGCGAAATCCCACCAATTAGTTGTGAGTAGCGATTCAATTATATTTTCGGGAATGCGATACTTTTTGACAATCGCTGGATTTCCAGCAACTACAGCATATGGTGGTACATCGCGAACTACTACCGAGTGAGCGCCAACGATAGCGCCATGTCCAATAGTGACTCCGGCCTTGATGAAGGAGCCGTGCCCTATCCACACATCGTTCTGTATGTTGGTAATCTTTGGCTCCATTCCCGGGGCTGTACCAATTAGATGAGAACGATACGTGTGAAACTCAGACGCATGGCTAAAGTCATCCCCTATATCGAATAGTTTGGTGTGCAAGTACTGAAATGGGCTAGTGCTAAGCCAATCAGTATGGTGGTCTTGGCGACCAATTTGAACCGATTCACCGATAGACGTGTATCGACCGATCTTGACGCCAAAATAGAATCCACTCACGGCGTACGAAAAGGCACCCATGAAAAGTGAGTGCTCAATGCTCATCCATTTGAGGCTGCAAGGGGCTTCGCAGACCAAATTGTTGGGAAAGCTAACCGCTGGGCCGTGAAATGACTCAATTCCTGAAGCCTTCAATAGCTCTTTGTCTTCAGCGCTCAATGTGAATCTACTCATGTGTAGATGCCCTTCAGATGGTAGTAATGCCTATAGGCATAGATTCTGGAAACTAATTCAGTTTCTCAACAAGAATCGAACTGTTGACAATTCAATCTGTGTAAATCTCCATGTTCTCTCTTAAGAATGACCGGTATGTCGCTCCGTTCTCTATCGATTCAACGTCAGATGAAACATAATTTCTGTATTTGATGAGTTTGATAAGTGAGTCGTATATAGTTTCGCTATCAGAGCTAAAAGGAATTGTGCCACCAAAATTATGCATCTCAACACGTTCTCGGAATGCACCAATATCAAAAACGATTGGAAATATTCCATTTCTAATAGCGTCAGTTAATGCATAGCAGTATGTTTCGGGCCAAACACTCAGGAACAATGCCATGGTAGGCTGATATTGAGTAATCATTCCACTCAGTGATTCTTGTTTGTATTCTCCAACAAAGCTTACATTTTTGTAACCGTCAAGCCATGAGTATTCAGCGAGTTCTCCGAAGAATATGATCTCCACGCCTGGATGTCGAGATGACAGAAGCCAGATCAAATTCTTCAATACCGCCATACCTTTATGCTGGCCGATACGACCGAAAACAGCAATTTTTTGATATTCAATACCATCATCAACTGAAATGCTCTTGTTTGATTGTGCAACAACCGGCACTGGAAAACCGTCGCTATGGTACTTAACGATAGTTTTAATATCTGGAAATTTTTTGTTCATTCTTCTTGCCGTATCCTGTGATGGACAAATAACCACTCTTGCGTCCATTAGGAGATTACTATTCTTTCTGATCCACTCTTCAATATTGTGGCTATTCTTCTTCCAGTCTGTCGCTAATGAGTAGGGTGTGCCGGAGACTTCTATACATGTTTGGCAGACCTTCGTTTCCGGCATGCCACAGAAAGAACCACGAGCATCTATCATGTTAATTTTTGGACACATCCAAGAAAAATCATGAATAACAACAGTATAAGGAATATTTAACGAACAGAGTCCGTTTAGTAATCGCTCAGGAAAATTGAAGCTTGAATTCAATACTATGTCTAACAAATTGATACCTGCGAGGTCTTCGCACAATCTATCTACTTCCTTGTCTGATTGTGTGTATATGCATTTTATGGTTTCATCAGTGTTTCCAATAACTAGGTAATCAGATCCCTCATTCCAAAGCTTCAGCGTGTAAATACTATCAACGCTAAGTTCCTGTGCGCTGCGCTTGATGTATTCTTCCGTACCGCCTCCCAGGCTGTGTGAAGCGTGTAGCAAAATATCTTGAGCGTTCTCGGACGCCAGCTGCTTGACATATTTGAGCTGAAGCGTGTTTCTACACAGTCGACCTTGATTGTCGTTCGTGATGTAGTGTTGTATCAGGCCGTCATACTCAGGATATAATTCGTTTAATCGATTCAGATTTTTCTGTATTTGTAGTTCTTTTGTTGCTTCACCGAATGATGTTGAGCCAACATGTCCAACGAACATCCCATAGTATGCTCCGATAGACCAGCCTGCCATTTTAACACGCTGGCAGTAGTCATTCTCTTCGCCATAGCCAATTCCCCATTCTTTAGCGTTCAATTCTCCTACGCTCTCGATGGCTTCCCCAGTTACAAACATGCAATACCCGTGAGCTGTTGGCACTTTGATCGGTTGAGCTGGTCCTTCGCTCTGCAAGAGAGTATCGATTGACTTGAGCCCATCAGAGTCGGGCAGTAAGTTCGCTTCGAGTGTCTTCGGAAAACTGAAAATAGTCGCGTTGTTTGACAATGGAGTTATTATTCCAAACGCAGGGTTATCGTTACTTACATTTGTCATCCTGTCTATGAACTTCTCAGGCACAATTGTGTCGGAATTTAGGAGAATTACATCATTGTACCTTCGAGCAAGAAGTGCCTTATTTACACTCTTCACAAAGCCTCGATTGATCTCGCTTTCGATAACATAAATTTCGGAGTGTGTAAGTTGCTTTTCTTTCAAATAGGTTCGAACTGTGTTGTCAGGGCTGGCGTCATTGACGATTAGAATTTCATGCTTGGATGAGTCCGCCGAAAGTATGAGGCTGTCAACGCAGTCCATAAGTTCATTGGCGCTGTTGTAGGCAGGGATAATGACCGTGGTGCCTGAATCTCGAGCTAAGGGAGGTCGAAACGAGCTCCCTTTTAATAGAGTTGATTCCGGTGGGGCACGACGTATGGCATTGAACATCAGATTCAGTGAGGTTTGAGAGAAGTGCAGATCGTCACCATTTAGACGCGCGCTTCGTAACATATTCTCTAAATCACATATAGTATGTTGCCGGTTGAATACTTCTACAGGAGTGTTCAATACTGTGAGTCCGGAGACTCGCTCTCTTAGCTCGATGGAGTGCACTTGATGGCCCTTTGGCCATTGGTAATCAAATCCTGTATGCAGGTATTCATCCCCCAGAGAATCTGCCACATCCTGTCTGGGTCTGTTTGCAGTGGCGTCACCTACAAAAACTCCGTTGATATAGACAGAAAGAGCATTGGCTTCTGGATTGAGGCTGTTTCTATACCATCCGCGAATACTTTGTTGATTTGATTCGTCAACATTGCCTCGACGCGACCTTGAGACGCGTAGTTTGTCCGACCAGGAATATTCCCTTGCTACGTTAGATGAGCTTTCACCGATCCTTTCAACTGCTACTGAATATAGATCATCCTTACTGTCTCGAAAGTAATCTGGTATGAGAATCAGATATAGAGATTCTGAATCAGACTCGTCATCCTCTAAATTTTCATTGCCTGTGAGCTTCTCGGTATATCGCAAAAAACCATTATTAATTTTCAAACCAGATAAATACAGTTGATAATCAGCCAGGCGTTCGCCAGCGCCTATGGCTATGCAGGGGACGCCATACATTGTTTCCAATTCCATAGTCACTACTCTTTGCGCTGCGTAGACTTGCGTTGAGGATCGCCAAAATGAAGGCTGCGAAGAGATGTCGCATATTTATCTATCTCCATTGCTGGGATGGCATGCGTTTCGTCGTCAAATGAATTTGGCTGATCAAAATTCTGGAAAGACAATTGGTGCATAGATGCTAGTAGGCACATTTGAAGTCAACCTGTAAATATTCTTTGAATCGCATCGTGTTGAAAATTAAAAAAGTGGTCTCGAGTGCTGCAATGCCTAGTGAGTTCGGTATTGTGAAAATATTTGAATGACTGGCTGTCGACTATCATTGCATTAGTCAATCAGTGTATATCGAAAGCCTCGCGAAGCAGACAGATGATAGAAATGTGGTCGAATTGAAAAACCCGTAGGATCAGTAGTTCCTCTTTCGTTTATCTCTAAGGTTCCATGCTCGGCAAAAATCATATTCGTCAGTGCCGCACCATGTAGTGCGCTGAGGCTTCGGGCGCTGTGAACCATAGAAATTTGCTCGGACATTGTCATATAATCTGCAACGATCCATTCAAGTTTTGGATATTTTACCTTCAAGCGATCGAAGACGGCTCGTTCGTCCTGATCCTCAGCACGAACGTTTCTCACATTTCCACGTGCTAGGAAAAGATCGCGTTCTCCTTGCGTCTTTCCCGATGAGCCGACATCATCGAATATGCTTCGAAATGCGTTAGAGCTGACCAGTTCGATCGGGCCACGTCCAGAGGCAAGAAATCTCGCACATTTCACAGGATATATACCTGGCTTTAATAGCCTGGTTCTGGCAGGGTCAAGGCCGAAAATATGTTGGAGCGTCTCGAGGTATTCATCGGCACCCTGACGGTCGGGCAGGTCGATTTCTGGACAGGGAAGCACAGCCTGCGATACCTCTCCTCGTAGATCGTATAGTTTACGAAGCAATGGTAACGTGATTGCAGCCAGATGATAATGATTGAACCATTCGCTGACAAAGCTTATGAGAACATCCTCCAGGGGTTCTCGCGGGGGAAGCTGTCCTGCTGCAAGGGCTTCACGATAGATCTTGTTGGCCAGATGATTGATCGATGCCGGCACCTGGTTCGGGAACTGTTCAACAATGAGCCGCCCATCTGGCATGATTATAAGGCCAGAAATACCCTTACCGACTACCAGTTTGCAATTGCTTACCTGATATTCCTTCCACCGAAATTGGGGATTACTAGGGAACGTGAATCTGCTGAGCCGGCTGTCATCGTAGTCAAGGCCAGTAGTGAGGTCTGCAAGATTGGGCGGCGGGAGGATAGAGTCCTCGAGTATGTTGGGAGGTGCGTCTGCAACCTCGTCCAGCGTAGTCGTGAAGCTTGTGATGTCGAAAGTCATCGTCTTTCAGTTTGGCTGTTGTTCGTTACGCCTTAGCTTAAGCCGCATCGCTAAGCGAAGAGGGAGTAGCTACGAGAAGGTTCTTGATGATCTGGTTTCGCAAACCGGGTACGCTTAGAAGTTCCTCTACTGTCACGTGCCGAACCGCGTCCTTGCCACGCAAATGATCAGTCATTTCCAGGTTAAGCGATGCGTTCCGACTTATCCACTGTTCGACAATCTCCTGGCGTAGTGTTTGGGAGATGAAACTTGCCTTCATGTTGTTAGTGTATAAGTGATACTCGATCAGTGGAATCATGGATGCGATGCGTTTGTCTGCATCGGCAAGGTGATTCAGCTGGAAATGGTCTTTCAAGGCAATTCCGAGATTTGAATCGGAAACATTGGCATTATCTAAATGAGATAGTGTGAATGAAGAGGCAGGCAGGTCACAAAGTTCAAGAAAAGTTTCTACCAGATTTCTGCCTTCCGTTGAGATACGATGATAGTCGAATAGACGTACACTCGATACACCAAAATGTCGTTCCCAAAGACTTACTAGTGCCGGGTAATCCAGCCTGAGCGAATCGGCTACTGCCTCCTTCCAGTAGTGATCGAAGCTGGGCCAGTTGACATGCTTCTTTACTTCCTTGTAGGCGGACTCAATGAAGCTGTCTTGACGCCTCAGGTAGAGTATGACTTTTACGTCGTAGTCTTCGAGAGTTGTAGCAAATTGTGCAATTCGTTCGTCGGTTATGGCTACATTGGAGAATTCCTCGCTGCTGACGATAGCCGCGCAACAGTTTGAGCGTTCAAAGCTCTCCAGCAGTAGCTTCCAGCTGGTTGCAGAGTCCAGGCCTGTGCGGAATCGTTCCCCCAGTCTGACCCAATTCTCCACTAGTGTGTGGTGGTATGGGTAACCTTCCTGAATTGATGGCAGGTCGTAGCTTTTGGAGCGAAGCTGTGCCAGTTGGCGAGCCAGGGCTATCTGTATGCTTGTGGAGCCAGTCTTGTGCAATCCGATATGCAGATAGATGCGCTTTTTCATCAGCCAGCTCTTCAGGTTGCCAGCTGTGTATTGCAGCGAAGGTGTTGATAGCCTTTCGTTTCACGGAAACATAAAGGGGTATCAGTACCCTTTGTCATCTTTGCTCTGGTGCGGTCGGATGCGGTGATCTCCACGCCATTGCTGAAGCGAGACCAGTACCAGGTTATCTTGGCCACCTCTTCAACAGTTTCATCCGCGTACTTCTGTTTGTAGAGGTCCCAAATTTCCCGCGTGCGATCGCCTTGGCGGAACATCGCTAGTTCACGGTCAGCCCATCCGAAACCGAAACCGAAGCCGGAGAAGTGGTAGAACTGCAGCCGCTCGCCATTGACCAACCAGTGGTCAGCGTCATCTCGAGTAAGCTGACGGTTGTTCATGTTCCATGTGGCGATATTATAGGTTCGCTTCGTCAGCACATGAACACCTTCAAACAGGTAGGGTGCCAGGTTTGCCCATTTCTGGTCAGTAAACAGGCCGCGATTGAAGTCGATATCGCTGAAGCGAAGCAACCTGTCTGACCACCAGTTAAGAAAGGCGAGCCCATTGGTAGAATGCTTGATGGCGAAGAAACCCAGATTGAACGTTCCATGCTTCAAGGCCGCAATTTCGTGAGATTCAATGCCATCCTCGGTCTCGTTCACGTCTGTGATATGTGGCGTCAGTATTGTGTCGTGTGATTCGAGAAGCCCGAACAGTTCGTTGAGAGGCGAGAATACTTCCGTATCGGGATCAAGGTAGATTACTGATTCTGCACCATGGTGTTCCAGTATATACTTCGCAGCGTAACCCTTTACCGCAGTGCAGAATTCGATTACGGAGTAGCGAAACACCAGATTGTAGAAGTTAGGAACGCCCATTTTGTGCGCATAGAGCACATCGTCGAACGGTTCGATTGCCCAGTTGACCGTGTTATCTTCAATGTCATTGAACAACAGAATAAATTGTGCGTCGGGATGATGCCGTTTTACCGATCGTGCTAGTATGCGGGCGTTGGGAAGGTAGGATTCAGTGGCAGATGTGAAGAAGTACTTCATGTCTGATTCTCCCTAATAATCAGTGATCGTAGTCGATCACGCATTGCGTCACCTATGCGGTCGTCGAGTAGGATGTCCAGGGTTCGATTTGCTATGGCACGCCCCAGAAGCTCTTTGAGCGAATGGTTTCGAGATGCGTCAATCAATCCAATGAGTTCCTTCTGTACGGCCAATAGATCATCAAGAGTCCTTTCATCGATCTTTTTACTCTGCGTCTCACAGTTTGACTGGGTGAATTTTCTATAAAGATAGGAGACAGAGCTAATTGGAACCAGGCAACTTGCCATCAAATAGGAACGGAAAACGAATACATTGTCTTCATAGTTTGTGCCCTCGCTGAAACGTATGCCGTTTTTCTCAAGATGTTCTCGACGATAGAGTTTCGCACAAGGGCCAAAGTCGCTGAACAGAGCTGCCATGGCAACGCTATCTTCTTCATCGATGTGGTAGTTGTTCCACTCACTGCTCAACCTGGCAATATCGAGCACTCGATTCGAACTGGTTGCGCTGTAATGGGGCATGGGGTCGCAGAATGTGTCATGGTCAAACATCTGCAGTTGTGAGGTCACAACATCGGCCCCGGCTTCGCAGGCAACGCTGTAAAGTTCCGCGAGCGTACCATCTACCAGGAGATCGTCTGCATCGAGGAACATGATGTACTCACCGATTGCAGCTCGAAGTCCGGCATTTCGGGCGTTTCCTGCTCCAGGCGTTGGCTCTGCCATACAGACTACATTGCTGTAATGCCGGGCATAGTATTCGGCTATCTGCAAGCTACTATCGCTTGATCCGTTATCAACGAGAATCAATTGGCATTGCGGAAACATGGTGCCTTGTCGTATTACGCTGCCGATGGTGTCATGGAGCCATTGTTCGCCGTTCAGCATGGGTACGATGATCGACACCTGATACGTCGCTGTATCGGCCATTGGCATGAAGGCGGGCTTGACTACCGAGGTCTTTATCGAACCGTAACCGTTGTACTTGGCTATGTGTGGCATACAACGCTCTATGGCATGTGCAACCGTGCCGTCTACACCGATGGGTTCAGGTGGAAAATCGGAAGTGTGCAAGGCGTCTCCGAATAGTTGGGCGACTGCCTTTGGTCGAAACCACATCATGTTGCCTACCGGGAAGTCGAGCTCCAGGTCGTCGAGTAGATTTCGGTTGACTCTGAGCTTGTCAAGCAATGTTCGTGCAATCGGCTTGTTGGCCCCCCAATTCACGAACTTTGCGTGATCACGGTTGGCTACCGGGTAGGCGAATCCACAACGAGTATCGGTTGCAAAGTGATCGAGGATTCCAGAGACGGTGGTGGAGCTACCAACCAGGTTATCCAGAATTTGCCTTGACCAACGAACCCCGTACTCGCCAAGGTGCTCGGATTTCTTGGTGTGTGCGTGTAGTACAAGATCGTATTCGTCTATCTTGCCGCTAAGCAGCGTCAACATGGGTAACACATCTCGACCGCGGTTTTCTCCCACGATGATCTCGTATCGAGTAGCCTGTTGGACACGTCCGTCCATCAGTACCTCGATTTCTTTCGCTTTTGCATTGCTGTCAGTTGTCATATGCAGAACAAATGCATACGGAATCCTCTCGATATACTCCAATAGCCCGGGCAACAGGTCTGTGAAGTAGACGTGAAGGTGGACGCCAATGCGAAGATTGCCTGGCGTGGCACAGATTTCGGGCCACTTTTGGGTGTCACCAGGCAGATGCAGTACCTGTCTGTTTCTGCGTGGATCGTCAGCAAGAGGAAATTCCATGCTGAAGAAGTCGGGATGCGGACGTCTGTTTTCGTGTCGACCTCTCAAGACATAATGCTCGAACGGATTGATGCCTGCTGCTGCAACGTCCGTATTCTGATTCAGGTAGTAGCTTGATGAGAATCGTGGTGCCGGATCACGCCCTTTGTTCCAACCCTCGTTCATGTAGTGTTCGAATGCGGGCACAGTTGCTGCAGCAACATCCGGGTTCATACCAAGATAGAAATCGCTATCGAACAAAGACTCAACCATCTTGCGGTTCTCGTCCGGATGAGCGTCATGCGCACTATTGCCAGCGCCACGCGCCTGGCGTCCGGCGGCACGGCCTAGCTTCAGGTAGTGGAAGAACGGGTCGATTCTCGCGTCTCGCCCTCGCATCGCATTTGCGTAGAATGCCGTATCAAACCAGGTTGTCGGATTGATGCACTGTGCTGCTCCCACGCTGACAAAGTGTTCGGCCGCCTGGTGAGCGTCCGTGAAGGCTACTCGCGTCTGAGCCCTGTAGTGCGGCAGATCGAGATGCTCGGCCACCAGCGTGACCATTGTGTCGCGACTGGGCAGCGGCTCATCGAAACGTGCTTCGTATATCTGCTCTGCCAGTTGGCCTGCACTGAATCGACGTGCGAAACCTGATCGCTCTACTTCGTTGACTGGCATGGCCTGGAAGTGTTGCCCTCGCAGCGCGATCTGGAAGGGAAGAGTGGAGGGCTTGTCGCTGTCTGATCCTGGATGGACAAACAAGGATGGCCCGGAATGGCCGACCAGGTCTGTCAGTTTGAAGGTCATGGCGTAGATCTGCTGGCAGGAAAAGTAGTCGCGGACATCTTCGCGTTCGCTGGTAAGGCTTGCGCCCGCAACCGTATGTCCATTGATGATTAGTGCGACTTGTTCACCGGCACGCAAGGGTACAGCCGTTGCAATCCAGCCACTCACCTCGTTTCCGCCCTCGGTTGCTCCGTCAAGAACGACAAGTGCACCTGAACGCTCTGCGTTTTCTCTCGCCGGAGTGTCCTGCAAGCCATAGTTCTCGTGGATCTTCCGCACGAGAGATGTCCATGCCTCATCCGGTGAGGTGCCACTAGTAAGACTCTTGCCGAAAAGTGATGTGAACAACGCAGATTTCTCCTTGTCATTAGCTACCTGGTTACCATCGGGATTCCGCACGAGCAGGTTGGCGGTGCGGCCGGTCTCAAGATAGTGGAGGAAGGGGTTCGTATGGGGCGCGATCAGATGCCCGTGCTGTGCCTCGTAGAAGCGCATGTCGAACCAGCGTGCAGGGTCTCGATACTCTCTCCAGCCTTCAGCAAGGAAGTGCTCGAGTGGGTCGTTGCCCGCAGAGGCAACGTCTCTGTTCTGTTCCAGATACCATGTCGCATCGAAGTAGCGGGCGGCCAGTGCGCGTGACAGTCTACGCTCCGGAAAATCGTTCTGTATCGTTTCGTCGTTTCGCTGATGAGTGAGGAAATGGTAGAGGGGGTTCATGCCCAGCGCTGATAGCTCGGGGTGTCTGGCAAGGTAGCGTTCGGTGGAGAATCCTGCTGATGGGTTGAGCCCAGCCCGCGCACCTTTCTCGATGTAGTGTCGTACCGGATCAATGCTGGCGTGATCGAGCTCGGGAGAGTTGTCGAAGTAGAATTGCACATCAAATGCATCGGCTATGATGCGAGCTACATGTGATGAATCTTCCTCATGATCTTTTAAGTTCCAGCCCCCCGGTGCAGATCCGGGTGCATGGGTTGCACGACGTTCGCGTCTGCCGTCCGCCAGGTAGTGAACGAAGGGGTTGACACAAGCCTCCTTGACGTCCGGGTTCAGCGCCAAATATTGAGTGACAGAGAACTTTTCGTTAGGGTCCCGACCTTCTTGCCACCCCGAGGCGATGAAATGGTCGATCGGATCGACACCGGCATCAGCGACGTCAGGATAGGTCTTGCGGTAGAAATCCTGATCGAACTCGTCTGCGATGAGACGACGCTGTTTGACGACGGTGGATCGCATCTTCCTTTTTTGACGCAATGTCTTCACTCCGAACCTCATCACTCCTTACTCCGAGATCTTGATCAGCGTGATCGTTTGTCCGGTATCAGGAGCAATGTTCAAGCCAGAGCACGAAGGTCTGTCAGGCAAGTTGTTGCGTAAGCGCCAACATATCCGCGTATTGCCTGCTTCTGAACTGCCCCCATGTGATGTTCCACGGAGGCAGCGCATCCAACGCTTCATCCGTGTCTGCGGCGGCCATGAGGCCGATGACTCGCTGGAGATAGGCGTACGGCTCGACACCGTTGGCCTTCGCCGATTCGATCAGTGAGAACATCGCGGCACTGGCATGCGCTCCCTCCGGGCTATCGCTGAACAACCAAGCCTTCCGTCTGACCGCCAGCGGACGAATCGGATTCTTGGCCAGCACATTGCTGATCCGCAGCTGCTCGTGTTCACAGTAACGCACCAGATGCGTCCACTGGTTGATCAGATAGTTGATGGCTTTGCGCGTCAGCGTGTCTGGCGCCACCCTGGGTTGTTTGTCATCCAGCCATGACTTGAGCCGGGCAAGCTTCGGCAAGGCATGCCTCTGTTGTTGCTCGAAGCGCTCGTGGTCATTCAGGTCTCGCCACTGACGCTCCAGGCGATACAAGGCATCAATGTGCCAGAGCAGCACCATCGCCACGCTGGGCTTGCCGCTGGCTGACTTCGGCTGGGCCTTGATGGCATCGACTGGAGTGCACCCTTATCGCTGGACGAGTGCGCATGATAGGTTTTCCTCAATCCAAGGGAAACCGGAATGAAGAAGAGCCGACATACCGATGAGCAGATCGTCAAGATCCTGCGCGAGGCCAACGAAAGCACCGTCGCGGCGGCGGCTCGCCAACATGGCATCACCGAAGCCACCATCTATCGCGGGTGTAAGCTCTATGACGGCATGCAGGTCAACGACATCAAGGAGCTCAAGGGGTTGCGCGACGAGAACCAACGTCTCAAGAAGCTGCTGGCCGAGCGTGACCTGGAGGTGGATGTCATGAAGGAGATCAATGCAAAAAAGTGGTGACCCCGCGAGCCCGACACGCCATGGCGTTGTTGGCATGCCAGCGCGGGGTGAGCGAGCGACGTGCGAGCTACCTATGCTAATGTCGTTATACACAAGTTGAAGGGCCTTTCGCCTGATCCCGAGCGAATTGCATCCCGACTGAGAATGAGGCAATTTGTTCAAGTCCTCGCCAGATGGTCTTTACACCAGGTTCACCGTCGCTTTTCCGTCCGAGAAACCCGCCCAACTTCGCAATCAGTCTGACCACCTCATTGATCGTGGGAATCGATTCGGGGACGTCCATCTTGTTCAGCACATACGCAGCCACCCACTCATCTGCCTCGAATACAAGACTCGCTTCCAAATCCGGGCACTCGCGACCCAGTCGCATCAGTCGGTTTATTCGCCAGGCGACCACCATGAATAGTGCGATCGCCGTTTGTATTCGACCAACAGTTTCCAGTTGCAGAGCTTCAATCTTGCATCCGTTTTTCAAGATATCAAAAAACATCTCTATTTCCCATTGCGCTCGGTACCAATCGATCAGCTGCACCGCATCGGCCAGCGTGCTCACTTCCCGATTGGTGACCAAGCGCCATTCGATCGGCTTCGTGCCTTTGGGTGCCCCGACTTCGCACGCGACCAGACAGGTGATCGTCAAGGTACCCTTATCCTCGCCTTTCTTGCCGTTGGGAATCTGTAGACGCTTGACATGGAGTCTTTGACAAACGTTGCGAGCCTTGACACCGTGTCGCGCACCAAGCTTGAACTGCACCTCGCCAAGCGCTTCTTCCTCACGAACCGTTGTCCACAACTTCCCGCCTTCCGGCAGAACTCGGTTGTGCCGTGAGCGAATCAACCAGTCGGCCGGGTGGCCCAGCTCGGCCGAACGACACATCAACTCCACGATGTCGGCTTCCCGATCCGCCACATACACGCACAGCGTGTCGGGTAGCTCGGCAGCGGTTTCGGCAACACGCTCGTAGCCTTCGATCCAACGCTGGCTCTCGATGATATCCGCGTTGCGCTCCCCCTACTCGTTGCGCAGCTCGCGCGCCCATTGCCACGTATCAATGACTCCAAGTGGCTCGCGCTCAGGCGTGATCGCATACGTGGGATGCAGGAACATCCCGCGCTGGGCCTCAAACTGTAGCGGTCCCATACCGTCGATCGCCTGGCCGTTGAAGTCTAGTGACGTGGTGTCCTGAACGCACAACGCCACCGGCTGCGCCGACATCCGCTGCACCGTACTGTGCAGATGCGGCGTGAGAACACGTTGACAATCCACCTTGTCGTTCGACATATACCGATACGCACCCAGCGTCTCTTTCCAACCCTTGCAGGCACCGGGGATGCTACTGGAGGGGTTCTGTGCCAACTGCTCAGCCAACAGCACGGTGCGCCGGCTCAACCGCTTGTCGTCCAAATCGACCGTCTTGAACTCTTCGTCTGCCCAGCCCATCGTCCCTCCTCGAATCGTGGTCCCTCCTTGAAGGTAGACAACTTCCCTCAGATGGCTAGGCTATGAGTTGTGCATAACGACATGGCGATAACCATAGGAGTCCTGATGGAATACAGGGTCTAGAATAGGTTCAAGTAGCTGTTTGACTACTGTTTGCGCCACGCGATCTGAAACCGAAGGAATACCCAGGACACGGACACCATTGCCGCTTGCTTTAGGTATTTCAACCTGAAGCACCGGCGGTGGCATATAAGAGCCAGAAGACAGTCGGTTCCAGGTCTTGTAGAGATTTGGTCCCACATTTTCTGCGAAAGCATTTAAATCAACGCCATCGGCTCCGGCCGATCCCTTGTTCGATTTCACTTTCAAATAGGCCTGCCACACCCAGGACTTGGGTATGTCAAACGACTTTGTTGACGTGTGATCACTCATCCTGATTTACCAGTTGGTGATCACTATCAACACCCCAGCACAACCCCTTCGCTCCAGCCCCATTACAGAGCCTTCATCACTACTACGGGTTGTTCCGCCCCTGAGCATCGCTTCGGTATTCTTTCTCATGATCTCACTCATTTGTCATTTCCCTTAACATCGATACTCAGGTTCTCACGTTCCGAATAAGCGCCTGTATTGGACTCACGCCTGCTTTTCGCCGGTTGCCGCAAAGACCGTAAGCAGGTCTCGTCTTTGCTGTTCACGGGCAGCCTTCCCAGCCCGCTTTTGACAACGTCTTAGCATTTCGACGGGTCATCGCCTGGTTCGCTTTCGCTCGTCTTTCCAATACATACCTGCTGCTGTACTCAGTAGCTTTTAACAGATCGCTCACCACCATGCCTTTTGGACACAGCAGCATCTGCCGGTTTGAACCCGCCCCCTGCAGGGAAAGTTCGGGAGACCTACTCCCATCACTTAGACAGCACCACGTTGTACTAATCCTACTGTGTTATGAAAAATCTAGTCTATAAGTAGTGTTGTGTCAAATACATTCAGTCCTTAGCATGACAATCAAAGACGATTTTAATCAATACCTTGATGAACTGAAGCTCCATCTGGGGCATGTCAATCGCCACCGCAATTTCATCGACTATTGCAAAGGATTGATGCTCTCGACCGAGCGCAAAAGCGTAGAACCCATGGCGGCGGCAATCGATCCTGAAAACGTTCGATCGCGCCATCAGGGGCTGCATCACTTCGTGGCTGAGTCTGCGTGGTCCGATCGTGCCATTCTCGATGCAGCCTGGCAACATGTTGACGAGAGGATACCGGCCAACGAAGAGGTGTTCTGGATTGTGGATGAAACCGGAAACCCGAAAAAGGGCAAGCACTCGGCTGGCGTCTCTCACCAGTACTGTGGGCAGCTGGGCAAACAGGCGAACTGTCAGGTGGCGGTGAGTCTGTCGGTGGCCAGTTCACAGGCCAGCTTGCCGATTGACTATCGGCTGTATCTGCCCAGGAGTTGGACCGATGATCCGGAGCGCTGCAAGGCAGTCGGTGTGCCAGAGGACATCGAGTTCTCAACCAAACCGCAAATCGCCCTGGAGCAGATCCGCGCCGCTCATGCGCGCGATGTGCGATCCGGTACGGTATTGGCTGATTCAGTCTACGGAAATGCCAGCGCATTTCGTGAGGGTCTCGAGGCACTGGATATTACCTACATGGTTCACGTGAACCCCACCACTCTGGCGTGCCGGTCAGGGGCGAAGATCCTGCCGCCCAAGCCTTACTCGGGCCGTGGTCGTCGAGCAAAGCGAATCCGCCATGCCAAAGGCCATGAACCCGAGAGCTGCAGGGCACTGGCCCTGAATCATGATGAAAGTGCCTGGCAACCGGTGAGCTGGCGTGAAGGAACCAACGCACCGTTGAGCTCATGGTTTGCGGCCCTGCGAGTGCATGTGCCACGTGAGGAGCAGGCCTCGGATGAGTTGCCTGATGAACAATGGATGCTGGTCGAATGGCCTGATGATGAGCCTGAGCCGACGAAGTATTGGTTGGGCACATTGCCAGCGTCATACTCATTGAAGCAGTTGGTGTACACGGCAAAAGAGCGCTGGCATATCGAGCGGGACTATCAGGAACTCAAGGACGAGATCGGGCTTAATCACTACGAGGGACGCAATTGGCAAGGTTTTCATCACCACGCCACTCTGTGCATTGTCAGCTACGCATTTCTGGTTGGCGAGCGCTTGACGCACCCAACTGTCAACAAAAAAAAGTCCCGGATTCGCGAAGAGAATTCCTTACCCAAAAATTATGTCCCACGGGGCTCCCCAAAGAGCACAACGTCATATTGAG
The DNA here is from genome assembly GCA_032356245.1 of Endocladia muricata. Taxonomy (NCBI): domain Eukaryota; phylum Rhodophyta; class Florideophyceae; order Gigartinales; family Endocladiaceae; genus Endocladia; species Endocladia muricata. Next base: position 23,764 of record JAUKWC010111930.1, read on the forward strand.
TATTCGATCAGTACCATTCGTTGGTATATCGCCCAAGCGATTGCTGAAACTCTTGGGCGCTGCCCTTGCTGCTGTCGAAAGTACGCCCGAGATGGGTGATACTTTCATAACACAGTAGGACTAACCGTGTTCGTGACACACGAAGGCCGTGGCCTTTGCCAGTATGTCCCGCTCCTGACGAAGCCTCTTGTTCTCCGCACGAAGCCGTTTGAGCTCCG
>JAUKWC010112041.1:0-23972 GCA_032356245.1 Endocladia muricata
CACCTCCTCCGGTACAGAGTAATCACCGTATGCTAAATCCTCGACATTTCTAGGTCGCCATCGTGAGAGATCTGGAGTTCCTTGCGCCTCTTCTGAGCCCATCGCCTTCACCCGCGCTTCACGTGCCTCAGATGAGCGCTCCGCCTGCTCGCTGTCCGATACAAACGTGATCTTCCGCGACATCAAGAAGAAGTACACGAAGCCTTTGACTAGCCTGTCCCTAGGGTTTCTCTTCCGGGCGGCCATCCCATCAGAGAATGTCTGCCTCATCATTGCACGTAGCGCATATTATGCTCAAACAGTCCTGTCGCACTCGCGGCGGCATTCGGCGTCCAAAAACAAGGATGATCAGTTCCCGGTGCCAAGCTCTGCACGCACCATTCCAAGCAGAGCCGCTGCCTGATCTTAATAGGAACGCGTATGGTACTCCTTACAATTGGCAAGAAACATGCGTGGAATCGGTACGACACCCTCCAAGCCCACAGCGGAAACCTCACCCTCCACGCGCGGCTCACTCCGACCCGCACAGTCCCGGACTGGAACAGAGCCTGTGGAGCTGAGCTGAGCGGTTTCGCGGTGGCACCATTGCAGAATCTGCTTCTCGATGTTCTTGCCAACACCAATGTACTTTGCTCCCACTTGTGTCACACGCTTGCGACTATGGCCACGTCCAGTCCCCGCACGCGGTGTAGCCTGCTGGGTGCCACCGGAAATCCGGCCAGCCACGCGTAGGCTCTCGTTCTCCTACTAGACATGCTTGAGTTTGGCTTGTGGTGGCAGGAACTCGGAAAGCATTGCCTTAGTCCTCACCCACACCTCAAGAAACTCTTGGTCGGCCTGCCGTACCTTATCCTTGTGTTCACTGACCCTTGTCTTCAGAGCAGCGATGTCCTGCCCCTATGCTCTGACCTTGGTCGTCTGCTCGGTAAGCATCGTTTGTAGCCCTTCCAACTGCTCACGCGAGATAGATTGTGAGCGAACTACAGCGGAAGTCTCAACCCTCGTCCATGACGGCATGGGCGGAGGTGGAGAAGACGAGGGTCTCATCCTCTATGCACCAGGAGGACGCAGAGTCACAGGATGAGTTGTCCCTACTTCACGGCGGATGTGAGACTACATGAGGGGGGCAATGCCGGGCGTGCGGACGCGTGGAGCGAACGCAATTCTGGCAGGAATGCTGAAGCTGGCCGTGCTCGAGCTGCAGTCAGATTGCATACAAGCACGACAAAGAGGCGTCTGGTTCGCAGCACGCGCTTCTGGAACTTCCGATGGTACAGTAGCACCATGAGTCGCGAGAACAGTGGCACTTTCGGCTTGTTCACCTTTTGGACCAAACAGAGACGGTGACGGCGTTGTCTGGGACCGCACGACCCCCGTTAATCTGCCTTGCCGGGTGGCACTGAGTGACATTAATCTCGCGGCCCAATTCATTCACAGCGACACGCGCAGCCGGGGCGTCGTCCTCCCCCTCCCGCTGCACGTGGGTGCGCTTGCGAGATCGTGGCATCGGAACAGCCCTTCTCGTCCTTCTGCCCGGCGGAGCCATCGATGTAGAGCTGTGCCACAGGCACGACAGGACGGACGGAGACTCGTTGAGAACAATGGGTTCGAAAACTACATCGCAGCTGTTGTGAACTGAGCCATACAAGTGGCAGCTAGCCGCGACCACTGGTAATGTGGCCCTTTTAAAGCCATGCACACGTGGAGAGTGCCTGCCGACGTTTGCAGTATCAGAAGCGTCAACGGCAGGACTTGAAGTAGGGGCTGAGGGCCTGAAATTGGGCTTCCCAGAAAGTACCCAAAACTCAGAGTCGGGTGGTGTCATTTGTGAGAGGGGCTGAAATCCGCCCATGTGAAAATACATGCGCATATAGATGTTCTTCATATTAAATTTCCCACATCAGTCTAGTCATGTCGTTTCACCTGTGTAAGTCTCACCGGCTCTCACTAGTGACACCCTCCTTGTCTGAATTTTAATTACTTCCCAAACCTCTTTTTCCTGCCGAAGCGGCCACAGAATCGCCCCCGTTTCTGGGCGCCCTTTCTTGTGCCTGAGCCCAAACCTTTCGCAGATACCGTAGTGGGGCCTGCTCGCCCGTAATTGGCTGTCAAACTGGCACGTAGTGTTTAAGTTTGTTTATCTGCGCACTATTTGGAACACCCTATCACGTACTTAGAAGGTAAACTTATCCTTGTGATTTGTGAACAGCTCCTCTCGCTTCAGGCTATCAAGCGTCGCACGGATCGTAACAGTGTTCTGGGAACGTCGAGCTTTCTGCGATAATTCCTCTCGATTTTCGTAAAACGCCATGTTTATGTGTCGCGCTCGAGAAGTACCTCTGTTCTGCTCCTCCTCATCTCCAGGTAAGTACCGAGCCTCATTTACATACACGGCCACAGAAAATGGTGCCGGAATAATGTACACCTTATGCGTGATACCTTCACGAGACTCCGCCCCCCTTTGCACGAGAAGAGCTACCGAGTTGAAACGTTCTTTGCCTACCCTCAAAATTCCACCTCCGTATATGATCCTCTTCTTCCGGGTGCGGTGACGCCAGTCTGCGTGCAGAAACTTCCCGTCCAATATGGAGATGTTCTCTGCTCTCGCGAAGACCCAGTCCGCGACCACCCCGAGCCCCACACCGTCGTGCTTCACCGTCGATGGACGCACCATCACACACCTCGCTATCGCTTTCGCCACCCGTAATATTAGCGGGTCTTGCGTGTCCAGCAGGTCGTGGTACTTTGCCGACCAGTTCTCTACCGACGGTCCTGAATGGCGCAGGGAAAGCATGGGATCGCCGGCGTAGTTCGCAATAAACTGGACTAGGGAGTCCTGTAGACATTGATACCGGGGACACCCAGCATGAGTATCCGCCGGGCTCTTACCTCAGCTGGCAGACGCATTTTGTTTCACGCTGGCCGAATACCTTGTGGAAAGCTCCGGAGTCCGCGGAGAACCACCAGGGTCGCATGGGGTATGCACAACAGCTTCGCGAAACACCTCAACCAAACTCGGTAGAGCTTGACTGAAGCAGTCGTCATCGGTGTCGCGCCCCACGAAACGTCGATATCTAGAAAGCCCTACGCATGCTTCTGCAATCGCGCAAGTACCACTAAACAGGTTCACCACAAGGTTCACCAGTGTCGAGTACTCCAACCCCATATCGCTCATGTGCTGGTTGCTCTTCTGCTCAGGCCGAGGCATCTCCATACGAATCCGTTTGTTAGCTTTTCTCACCACCTCTCCGGGCTCGAACCGCCGGAATCCATCCATACATTTCATCCGAGCTACAAAACATGCTTGCTAAGCAGACGAACGACCTATGGGCGCAGGAGCACGCGATCGGTAGTCTCAAGATAATGGTCACCGACTTCACGAAGAAGCTACTGCACGCCAATCCAGAGCATCTCTAGGTGCTGGTAGTGACTGAGGCACCGCTTTCGGCGTTCTCGCGACTACAAGCTGATTTCGAGAATGTCACGCATGAGCACGAGAGCCTACGCGTGGCTGGCGTGATTTCCGGTGGCACGCAGAAGGACGCATTGCGTGCCGGAACTGGACGTGGTCAGAGCCGCAAGCGTATGACACAAGTGGGGGCGAAGTACATTGGTGTTTCCATAATGACCGAAGAGCAGATTTTGTAATTGCGCCACCGCAAAACTGCTAAGCTGGACCCGACAGGTTCTGTTTCAGTCCGGAACTGGGCGCGTCGCAGTGATCAGTGCATGGCGGGGGAGATTTCCGCGGAAGGCCTGGAGGGTGTTGTACCGATTCCACCGATGATTCTTGCCAATCGTGAGGAGTACTATATGTGCTCCTACCACGATGGGGCGACGGCTCTGGATGGAATAGTTCGTGGAAAGCTTGGCACCGAGACCTGGTCGTCCTTGTTCTCGGCCGCCGAATCATGCCTGGAGTGCGAGGAGGCTGTTTCAACAGACCATGCGCTACATGCGAGGATGAGGCAGACAATCTCTGACGTGATGAGCACTTGGAAGATAAACGCTAGGGACAAGCTGTTCCCATGCCTTTAATACTTCTTCTGGATGTCGGTGAAGACCACAGTTGTATCGGACAGCGAGCCGGCGGAGCGCTCATCTCAGGCACTTCATGCACGGGTGAGCCTGACAAGTTCAGAGGGAGAGCAAAGGACTCCAGACTTCGCATGGTGGCGACTCAGCAACGTCGAGGATCTTGCATACGGTGATTACTCTGTGTCGAAGGAAGTGTGTGATAGTGATGAGGATAAGAAACTGTGTGGAAGCTCTTTGCGGAGACATACTCTTTGCGAGTTCCGAGGGTACCATGCTCAACAGGACGGGACGTTCACATACGGGCCCATCATGCAACTCGCACGTCCGGACGCCCGCCTGCCAACAGTGGTATACTGCCTCCCGCACTCTGAGAGCCACGGTGGCTAGCTCCAACGCACTTGTGGCCTGACCTGTTCCAAGTACCTGCCCTTGGCAACCACCCAGATACTACGCAGCGTTTCCGGCGCTTTATGTCGCATTGTATCGCAAGAGATAGTTCGGTATAGGTGTACCGCGCAGGGGGCGTTGTGTGGGTCGGTGAATGAGGGGATGAAACGGTCTGGTGAGGAGAATGGCGAGGATTTCTACGCAGACGCCCCTGCAGCAGCCACAAACGTGTCGGAAGGTGTTTCAGAGAACAAGTTCTATGTGGCCGTACGGAAAATATGGGTTGGACAACATGTTCAGTATGCTCGGCGGTGTTGTTGAGTGCGATGTTGCACGTGCAGACTCAAGTGAGGGAGCGTATGAGCTTTCCAATGGCGCTTGCAGCACGTCGCGGATTCCCGCTACGTCTTGGGATCCTCCCCCGCGCGCTGTTGTCGGAGCAGAGGACAAGTAGCTGCCGGCGCACAGAACAGAGAGAGGGAAGGAAATGGTACTTGTTTGTTGTGAGCTCGGTAAAAAGATTGCAGTTTTCTTGTTTGTTTGTTTCTAGTGCAGAGATAACGGCGTCTCCGTCAAAGGGGACGATTCAGGTAGGAATGACCGTGCATCACGGTCTCTGTGGAACCTGTTTATGTAGAAGCGATGCTATGGCTAGTGGAGCTGAGGAGCGAAATGGAGGATTTGGAAGGTTGACGGCACCACGTGAGCTGTCCAAATAATAGCACAGGCCTTGCACAGGCCAAATCAGGTAGAGGCAGGAGCTTGACAACCTCGTCGCTGCATCTCTGGGAGCGGGACGGTATTTTCTGTGCGATTCACATTCTCATCTGTAGACCATTGCAAGCAAACGCATTGCAGAGTGTCATCAACGGCGTCTATTGGTACAATACAATCCATGTACCGAACGAAGGCATACTCGGTAGGTTGCAGTAATTCATGATTATGTATACGGAGGAGACACAGAACGTAGGCAACGCATACAGCGCCTGTGTGTTCTTTGTCGTTGGCGGCCAGGAGCGCGAAGCTGAATCGCTGCCGTCACGTCGGACTGTAGCTGCTAATTGTGTAAACGCGCTGAATGACGTGTTTCCGGATTGGGTCGAGTTTAATGACATTCAGGTTGGGATCATAGTCGTTGACGGAAGGATAGAAGCCGCGAAGAACGCAGCCGCTTCTGGCTATAGTAGTCTGGAAACTGGCACATTTCTGGACCGAATGTTGGTGTAGAAGCTCGGCGCGGACAAGTTCTAGCGGCACAATGGTGTACTGGTCCCCAAGCTGGACGAGAACATCGATGCAGATGTCTAAAGCTTCTACGCGTAGTGTCTGAAGCATCGCGGTGGTGAGGAGACCTTCTTCGTTTCCGAGAAGCGGCGTGGCGAGGGTTCTCAAGTGAGCGAGTTCGCGGAGGTACATTCTGAAGCCTTTCCTGATAAGACGCATCCCGTGCGTGCATTTTAGTTTCCTAACAGCGGTTGTGGCGCAATGCGATTGGGAGACGGAGCCGAGTTGAGTTCGGACGGCACCAAGGTTTTCGGAGTGCTGGATTCGGCGGACCGTTTCGTCCGTGGCTGTTGCCCTTCGCTTGGATTTGCGGCGGTATTCTTGCTTGCTTGGAGTGTGATCGTACTCATAAACACCGGCATCTAAATGCTGTAGACCTCCCAAGTTGCGGATGTCATCTGCAAGGTGGGCCAGGAGACCAAATTTGAAGGTCTTGAGCCTGGTCGGGTGGTGGTCCCCAACGATGTGGAGAATTGAAGCTTCAAAATTATTGGCAGGGTCCTTTAGGTTGTCAACCTCGGCGAAGATCCAGTGCTTCTTTCGTTTCTGCTTCAAGTTGAGTACTAGAATATGTGAGTACTGAGCCCAAATAGATGCGATGGGCGCGGAGTTATCTCCACCACAACAACGGTCTATGATTCCTCCGATCATCGGAAAGACGGTGTCAACGTACTTTTAGTGTCTGGCCTCCACCATGCTCCGAGCTCCTTGACTTGTGAGCATTTCGCGCCGACGACTGCCTCTTTCGGAAGCGGAGAAGTCGACGTGTAGGCCGGGAACGTAGAAGTCGCTCTCAATGGCCGCCAGACCTGTGTTGACACGGTCAAGGAGAGTAGTGCGGATGATTCTGAAGTGCTTTCGACTGTTCCCCGCGGAAGCTTGCGCTGTGAGTATGACGGGGGAGTCGAGCCTAAGAGATATGCAGACCTTGATTAGCTTGGAGATATCGAGGCGGAGGTTGTGCAACGGTTTGAACCCGGATATGGAGTGCGTGTCCAGACGAAAATTGGACGGAAGCAGGGGGCATGTTTCTAGAAAGGACGACAACTTTTCTAGAGAGGAGGTGGCCAGGGTTTGTGGCGTCTATGCGGTGGCAGCTCGTGCCTCACCAACCCTGCACGGCAATGCATGAACCGCGGCGTCGGCCTTGAGGTTGGCCACTTCTTTGCGAAGATGGATGGTGGGCTGCGTGGTGTGCGGCTGCGATGAGGCCGACGAAGAGACGAGATCTGAAGGTACTTCGCAACTATGGAAGGCTTGGCTGGCTTTTTTGTCTGATCGGGTGCCGATGATGTCCTTCGCCTCGAGTATGTCCCAATAATAGCTTGTGAGGTCCGAGTGACATCTCCAGACACAATGATAGGCATCCGAGCGTGTGAAGCCTACGAGGGATTCTCCATACAGAGCCGATAGCAGCGAATGCAGGGTGGAGTGTAGTATGAAGTTTTTGGTGTCTGGTGCGCGAGTAGTCGAAGAAGAAGGAAGGACCTCAAAGTTTGTGCCGTCCACGGTGGGGAAGAGCTGCACAGGAAAATATCCATCGAACGCGTGCTAGGACATTATACAGTGTCGGAGGGAAGTGGTAGTGAAGTTGAGGTGAGTGAGATGGACGAGATAGGCAACAACGGCGCTGTTCTTAAGTGTAGTGGCAGATCTATCCGTGTATATCTGTACGCAACCTACAAGCAAGTGGGTCTCCGACATCGCGGATTCCCAGATGACATCCTCGAGCTCACCACTCATGACTTCTTCCTTGAGATATTGACAAACTCGTCGGTGCACGTCAGTCTGCAGGTGATGCGCGAAGAGATACTTCTTGCCCTACGGGGGGTTACCACTAGGGCGGAAGTAGCAATAATCTGTGTTACATTCCGCTAGTTGCGTTGGCAGGATCTGGACAGGGCCGCTGAAATGGGTCGTTCCGTACGACGTACCGCTATGGTCCGACATACGAGTTGCGGGGAAGCCCTGATGGTGGGTCTCCTTCTCGACAACAACGAGTATGAGGGAGCGACACTCTTGTGAGGACCGAGTGCAGTCTCCAAAGCGCGCGGGAGAGAGGTTGGAATCCCTTCGGATTACTATTATCTCGTCAATCATGCGCAGGCCGTCAGTCCTCTCCAGTTCGGAAAGAGAAAATGCGATGGACTGCATGAGGAGATTACCTATACCTGTGGTCGGTTCTGCATCAGAATGACATAGGAATTCGGATGCAGAACAGACCACAACGAGCAAAAAAAGCAGAGACGCCAGGACCTGATCAGAAAGGGCATTTCCATCATAGTCGACGGGACGTTCTAGGGCGAGGGAGCCGCGCAAAGAAGTAGAGACGAGCTCGGCCGGTTGGTGTGTTCGGAAGTTACACTGTTGCTCGTGTTTTGAAAGGGAGTACGCGTCGGAACACCACTCGACGCAGTAGAAATTTGCAGCGCATATTGAGAGCTGGCAAAGATGGCTGCAAGGAAATAGGCTGGCGAGGGGAGTGAGAGAACGAAGAGGTAAGTCATTTTCCACGGGTGGAGCTTTCTTTTTCTTTTCACTAAGTACAAGACGGTAGGTCTGGTCGCGAGAACTCCCGTGTTCATGAAGCCTAGTGCTGGTCTCGTGCACGCAGGAGTGGTCAAGGTGGAAGACGATGCCTGCCATTATACACCCACACACGCTATTGGCTGTGTCGACAAGAGAGCATCATGCAATCGCTGACGGCTAGTACAACGAGAGATGGGATGCAAAAAACTATGGTACTATAATATCCCCAATTGAAAGATTTTGAAAATCTCGCATGGCCAAGGGCAATTTCATGTCACGGCGGCAAAACTGCGGGACGCAAAAAAACCGCGAAAGGCCTTAATTCAACCGCAGCGACACGGGGCGCCAACTCGTCAAATCAGCAAAAGTACCCTGCCGCGAACAGAAAGTACTGAGTGACGGTTCTTTCTTGTGATGCGACGGCGTGGAAAGGTAAGCAGCACGTACTAGAAGAGGTATTTGCACGGTCGCGAAGATCTTGGGCGGGATGTGCAACCTCTTCGGTCACCCGCAAGTACCGGGTCCAAACGGCGGTTTGGCGGGATGCATCATGCATCCCACCCAACCTCCGCTTGGATTCGGTACTGGCACTACTGGCGAACCAAACCACGATGGTTTCGTTGGAGAGTGGAAATACATGCGGTGTAGGATGCGATGCGGGTAAGAGGGGCTGTTGGACGCGGAGGAGGTGAGGGAGTGCGGGTGATGGTGCGGTGTGGGGTGCAAACTGTAAGGAATGGTGGGCGGGATTAGTAGCGTTGTTGAACAGCGACGAGACGTGTGGTATGTGCCGCGATGCGGAAAACGCCAGCTGTTTGAGGTGGAGTGCGATGCGATGCTGGGAGTGCAGGCTGCTGGACGTGGAGAGGGTGAGGGAATGCGGGTAATGTTGGAGTGTGGTGCGCAAACTGGAAGGGATGGTGGGTGGCATGGGTGACGTCGTGGAGGAGTGTCGAGACTTGTGGTGTGCGAAGCGATGCGGGGAGTACGGACTGTTGGAGGTGGACTGCGATGCAATGCGGGGAGTGCGGGTTGTTAAAGATGGAGTGCGATGCGACGCGGGGAGTGCGAGCTGTTGGGGGTGGAGGGGGTAAGGGAGTGCGGCTGATGTTGGGGTGTGGTGTGCACCGGGAATGGCTGGTGGGCGGGATGGATGGCGTCGTTGAAGAGTGACGAGACGTGTGGTGTGCGACGAGATGCGGGAAGAGCGGACTGTTGCAGGTGGAGAGGGTGAGGGAAGGCAGGTGCTACTAGTGGTTTGTGGAGCACAAACTGGGAGGGATGGTGGGCGGGATGGAGGGCGTCGTTGAAAAGTGACGAGAAGTGTGGTTTGCGATGCAATGGAGCACGTGTGGGTCACTGGAGGTGGAGAGAGCGGGGGAGTCGGGGTGAGGGTGGGGTATGATGGTGAAAATGTAGTTCCGTCCAAATATTCTAGGACTATTCGTGTAGCAGTACAGAAATGTAGTCGAACGCGATCGGACGTTCCCCGCGCGCAGTGAACGTTCGGCCCAGTCTCACTAAGTGCGATGCGCGGAAGTGCTACATTGGGAACTACAAAAAGTGCAGTTATAGTGCAGTAAGACTAGGGGTGGACTTCCCCATGTCGCAGTATGCTACGCAGCATAACTGCATCCTGAACTTCCAGAGGCTGTAGTATATCCGCTAGTATTCCTAGACCAGGACCTTCGGAAATTGCGGTTTGAAGTCTGGTATTACTAGACCACCAACTTCGAAAAGTGCAGTTTGAAGTATAGTATTAGTAGACTCTGACGTCCTCTCGGTGGATGTCCGAGTCTACTAGTACTGGGCTCAGACGTTGACGTGGTGTAATTCCGAGTCTAGTAATACTGTATCTGGACTTCCGCATGGTGTAAGTCCGAGTCTAGTATTACTAGACTCGGACTTCCGTCAAGTGGACCTTCAGGTCTAGTAATACTTGACCTCGAACTGCAGCTTTCAAAGTTCCTGGTGGAATAATACTACACTCCGACGTCCACCTGGTGGATGTCTGGGTGTAGTATTTCTAGACCTGGAACTGGAAAGTATGTTGTAAATGACGGGTATTACTAGACCTTGTACTGCACTCAATGAACGTCCGCATCCACCTCCGGAAACACAGAGGATTTATCTACCGGACTACGTGGCCTGGTTCATTACGAGCTCAGCCGTCAATGCCGTCCTTTCCCTGTGCCCATCATATACGTAAGCACGGAGATGCCGACGAAAGTACTGCGCTCTCCTGTACACGGAGGACCCGCATACATCGTGACCAGCGGAAGCACTTGCAGCTTTTGCGGCAGTGCATCCCTCGACGTTGAGGTCTGATAGTGTAGAACACGGGGCTGTCACGACCGAGGTTTTCACAAACGAAGAGAAGATTGTATCCTGTGATGGGGTTGTACTGACCGCCGACGTCAGTGCATGTGGAAGCAGACGAAAGTCCATCAATATGAAAGGTTGGGGGTAGAATATGAAGGTTCAGTTAGGTCGCCCTTGTCGTCAAAAGGCGGGGAGATTCGGGTGAGGCCCAGGCACATAAGCTCTACATCGCATTGGCACTATTCTGTTTCGCGAGCTGTGGGAGTGATGCTCGGTAATAGCCTCGGGAATCAAAGGAGCGAAACAGCTGTACTTCTAGAGCGTGAAATGCAAACATGGAGATCTGAAGTGATGGAGGGGGGAGGCGACAGAGAGTTCTACGCTTCTTAGCTTTATTACGACCTACGTGACGCGTCAGATTGTGGATGGTAAGGGTCTGTCCTTAAACTACGGAGATGAGTTCACCTTGTGAGTGTGTGGAGGATAGTTACTAAATAACGTGCAGGATGTTATTGATACGGACCAACTGCGATTGCGGGAGCCAGCTACACAAAGTATGTCACACCATGATTGGTGCGAGGAAAGACTTGGATTCAGCCACAAGAGTGGTCCCCTAGAAACGTAGACGGTTCTGGGGCCGCTGCAGCATGAAAAAAAAATTTCCGAAGTGCCGACAGGTTAGGCTTCAGGGGTGTCACAAATGGCGTGAGGATCAAACTTTTCATATAGAAGTATATCAATAGGTGAATTTCGCTTCTTCTGTTCAATTTTGTGCACTCCTCTGCTCATGTACGTTGATTTGAATATATCGCTACCACTGTCAATAGTGACCCCCTCACCGAGCTCTAGTGGTGTATGCTTATCAAACATGAGCTTCTACTGTTCTGTACCGATTGGAACTGCGCCTTTCCGCGACAGAGGTCATTTTCCGCCCACCGTGGCGGCTCAAACTCCTATCCTCTTCGTGCCCCTACCTCTCTCGCACTTCAATCATCATCTCTCCATGCGTCCTTTCTCTACAATCACCCATGCACCCGCTCACGCCAACGAGATATCCCTCGTCATCTCCACCTTCCCGTTCCAGACATTTTTCTCGTTCACCCGCTTCGCTCGGTCCTTCTCCAAACTGTAACTCTTCCAAACCCGCTAACAATTTTCCCACAGAGATCGCCCGCTGCGACTCGCTAGAGCCGGCTGTAGAGCTGCATCTGCGAGTAGAAATGGAGCCAACACAGGAATTAGCGGTGACGGGGGATGAGTCTGAGGCCGACGCGGGCGTCTGAGCATTTGAGGCGTAGTCGTCGAGCCCTAGAATTTATGTTGGTCTGCCCCAATACCAGCGCGCTGTTCGTCCTACCGTTCTCTACCGCCAGACACTTCCGACGGTGAGGATTCCGATGTAATTGCCCTGGAGGTGGACAAGCAGCCGGCGTCCTGTTGGACGTCCTTGATCGCCGACTGCAGGTCCATGCACGTCCACATGTATACTGCGCAGACTAAGGAGGAGCAGCATATCATTCGAGAAAGCACGGACGCCTCCACCGACGGCCTCCAGTCCAACACGCATGAGCACGTCTACAAGTACAACTTTGGCATCACACCTATCACCGTACGAGGCTGTGCCAATCCCTCAATTTGGTACATTACTGAAGAGACGCATGAGGATGACCCAGTGTTGCGAAAATTCGTCACGTGTGCTATTGTCGACAGCCTCCATTGCTACCCAGCCGTCCTTTGACTGACACAGTAGCACGGCGATACTGCATGGGCTCGCGAGCACCTCTACGTGCAGCTCGGTCGCCACAAAGACGCAGGAGATATGATAGGTGCGGAAGCTGTGCCAAGCAAGCCCCAGGGGAGCGCCTTTGCCCAACTGGTCCGTATAGAAAAGCCATTCTTCTACTACCTCATGAGTGTGGTCCACTTCATGCATGGTCTTGCCATCGAGAACGACACGATTCCGCTGGCACGGAGTCAGGACGGAGGCAGAGAAGCCATGACGAAGGCCGTCCTGCTGCCACCAAGTGGCCCGTCGCCATACTTCCGTTACATAAGCTTAGCCAAAATCTTTCTTCGCCACTCATGCCTCGTGACAGTTCTGATCGACTTGATCTTTGAGGGTTGGAGCCCTACGAAGCTTTCTATCTCACATCTTGACGACGTGTATCTGTGGCCAAGGAGCCAAAACTAGGTTGCCCTGTCCATGACTTCCTCGTCACCATTTGTCGAGAACCCGGACTGCGAAGGAAAGTTTGACTTTGAAGCTTTCTAAAAGTGTGCTCCCATACTTTTCCAAGTCGCGCTGGACTTTTCGATGATCGTGGCGAGCCTGGTGGTCGATACTGGAAGAACATCCAGGAGATTAAAATTCGGCAACCTCAACTCCTCAGAATTTCGCCTGAAGAGCTCTCCCACAACGAAATGCCCCACTTCCCGAAGAGTGGCAGCGAATCTCTAGGAAATCTGTTGAAGGAGAGCAAATATAGCACCACATACTTTGTGAACAACGTAACGGGGCGCTTGGCTCCCAGGCCCAGAAAGAAGACCACCCTGGCCGCGTAAGAACGCCATCTGTGGAGCCAACTATACACGGATCCGGGCGGCGTGCTCCTATTTTGCACGCAAAAGCACTTGTTCGTACAGTCCCTCTGAGAACAGTCTGAAAGAGCTGGCTGTATGAAAAGCATTTTTCAGGAAGAGAGCGGCTGCACCGTTGTTACATTCGATGCCTCTGCCCGTCGAGTTCGTGCAGTCATAGAGCTCGGGCGGAGTCGGAAAGTTGATGAGATGGTCGAGACGAGAGGTCGCAGAGAAGGTCGAGCCCGACATTGAGGAGATGGAGAGGTTCGAGCAGATGGGTTGGGCCAAGAAGACTAAGAGCCAATGGCAAGGTCGTCCTCACCTGTTTTGACGACAAGATTCTGAGCATGCTGCCCGTCAACACTCCGACAAGGCCTGGGCGTTCGAACCTTGCCTGAACACTTGGACTGTACTCGCACACACCGGCCCGCCCGAGCACGACAAAGAGGCCTTGCTGTTGGTGACGGCAGACGAAATGTACCCCATGCCCTAACTGGTTCCAATCTGCGTACCCATGAAGCACTGGGCGTGATCCAATCTCCCGATGAAGGAAATCATAGCCGTACAATAGCTTCAGATTTTCACGGGTAGTTGCATGCACATCCTCCAGATGGAGTGTTAGGACCTCGGTCCGAACATCTCAAAGCCCAGCTGGCCTCATACGTCTATAGGACTATGGCAAAACGGGATGGCGACTGTGGCAGGGGGTTATACCTACAATGAGAAGCGACAAGATGAGCTTCAGCACCTCGCCTACATCTTCCCTCAACGTTTTGCAGACTGCAGCGGCATTCCGCGCGGAAAACTTCAGCCCTTGAAGTTGACGCCCAGGTGAAAGCTTTCCCCGGTTAAAAGATTTTTTTTGTTCTTCGTGAGCACGCTCAACGGGGACAATGTCGTGGGATAGGGGCCGAATGAGACATGGTGAAACTCGATTATCAATGAAGGGGAGGACAAGGGTGGGGCTGTAGACCACGAGCTGGGGATTGCCTACTGCTCGAGTGCAAGGAGCATTGTGGTGGAAGCTTGCAAACCGAGAGGTAAATCGGATGTGGGATTCGTGAGCGCGTGTGTGGCTAGACGCATGGCCTGGTCAGCTTGCGTCCTACGTCGATCTGTGGAAGATGCCTGGCAGAAATCTCCGGAGTACTACGACTCCGGGTAGGTTTCTGCCGTCTAGGAAGAGCTGCAAGCGGCAAGCTCCTCACGGCGACTTCGACGAGACAGTATGAGCGGAGATCTCGGCTACTTTGCAAGCCTGGGTACAGCGGTTGCCTTTCCTTTCTGAGATTGTGACTATTCGCACACGTTAGCATACTGGGAGGATAGCCAGCAGGCGGCAGCGGCGGCATTGACTCAAATCAAGAAGATCGTTGGGACGTTCTACTCTGTTCTTCCCGGGAGCAGGCATCTCATGCAGGTCTGCACTCGATATGAGGACCAAATCGCGGATGAGATGACAGTACGGTACCATGTGCGCTTCTTGTAGGAAGGGAAAGGCGTGCTGGGCTTGGTGTTCTTCGTACTGAAAGGATTACTGCAGTTCCTGGCGAAAGGGATGGCCTCTGATGCCGGAGGTAATAGCAGAAAAGCTGAAGGGCCCTACAGTGCGCACGATGCTGTTGTGGTCGAGTTTGTAGAGCTGGACGTGGGCGGAAGTTATAGAGCAGATGCGGTCAGTTCTAGATATATCGTTTCAAACTCCGACTACCCCGAGGATTTGTTTGCTGCTCCGACACGTAGTGAACAAGAGTAGGTAGGCATACAACGGAATCAGGTAATAGCGTTCAGTACAACACTCTTAAACTCGACATACTAGTGGGACAGCCAGTCGTGCTAAGCAGGTCGCACCATAGCAGACGGAAAAGACATGAACTCAGGCTGCAAAATAGTCGCCCAGAAGCGAGGGTGATTTTCGGGGCACTGCAGCAGAGCAATGAATTTTGAGCATAAAGGACATATTCAGATTACTTGTGTGTCACTAACGACAGAGGCAGGGTTCTACTCCCATGAAAACGCTTAAACAAATAGACGTCCTGAACTTAATCTGGAAAACAATGTCCGCCTGGTCGTATAAGTTCACATTAGCAGATTCGAGCCCCTGTCATTAGTGACACCCTACCAGTCAACAAACTTGAGTACTTCTGAGCACTGCGAGATGTATTTGTACATCCCCCTCGTTCACGCCGACTCGCACTTCTTTTTGTTTTTACGCTTCTCGTAATACGTGTGAGACCTGCTGGGCACAAAACACCTACACCTGCCATTATGCGGGCAACACATCTGTCCCGGCTACACCAAAGGTAGAAGAAGGTGTTGGCGTCTGATTTCCGACCCTTACTCTAGGAATAGCTACCCGTACAGCGTACGGAGAAGATTGCTCTGTATTGAACGATGCCGGCTAGACTGTGAGCCTTAGCATTGATCTCCAACTAGCAACACGACGTTGCCAATTGGACGGTGCTGGATAAACGATATCATTCGCGCATCACTAACCAGTCAAAGTACGATGTACAAAGCAGGCTCTGCTCCGCAAACGTGATACAAAGGACGGTGACACTGCATTAGAGTCTCTTGATACACCTAACCGCCTTATTGTCGGAATATACTAAACTGACACAATGCACAAGTACCCTTCCAGGCCGCCACTTCTAACGAAAGTTACGAAATAGCCCTCTCAGGTGATCCAACATGGTCAAAGTACTGTTCGAGAAGTAAGCGTATGGTTTCATACCTTGTTTGCAGCCATGTAGCGCTGGCAGCGTTCTCGGAAATCCAATGCAGCTGAACACCACCGGGCGTGGCTTTCAGTCGTCTGGAGGCGTTAATATTGAATGAAGCGTGTAGCAGTCTTCAACGCAGCGGCCTTCAATCATTCCGAAGATAAGTGAGAGTGCGGAGCGTCAAATTCTAGCTTATGCACGCGAGGCAGTCTACATGTGACCATGCCCCATTCAGCTACATGGGTTGGGGGATACAACTGCAATTTCCTACAGGATTCGCTGTACAAGCTGGGTATTTTACTACGTTGTAAACTGCGAGTAGTAGATGCGGATGTTTCCTAGACGGGGCAGTTCAAAACTTCTGTTTTGTTCGAAGTCGGCATGCATGCAAAAGATCGCTGTACTTGACAAACTCCTTGGTTTGGAATGCTGCAGAAGTTAGCATTCAATCGTATTCGAAGAAGTGCAGTGTTGGCGAAATGTGTACTAGGCTATTGAACACGATAAGCATCCGCACCTATCTCAGGAGACGCAGACAGTAGTTTATCACGCAATCGTGTCACGTGACTCTGATGGAGCAGAGCGTGTCCCTCAGGAAATGGGTTGAAAAGACACCCACGAGGTAGGTTTGGAATAGAGTGCGCACCTTCTCACTCACTGCTAAGCTCTTCTCACATCCACACCTCTTCCCAGTCCAGACTATCGCCGCAGCTCGCTCTAAGTATTGTTCGAGGACACCATTTTCGTACGATTCCGAGTGACAGTGGCTTGTATTTGCGTGCGAATTGACGCTTAGCATCGTTTGCCTCTTGCATTTCCGGTCATGTCTTACCATCTATCTCGTGTCCCGAGCGTTGCTACAAATAATCCGGAAGAGTCACAGGAAGCAGTTCAAATTTGCAATTTCCAATCTTTCAATTCACAGTGGTTATGATCCGGATCCCCTCAGCCATCTGCTGTACGCATAATCTCGATCTAGAATCATGAGGTTGATTCGATCTGATTTCCTCGAACCCTTATGCCTTCGAATCCGCTTCTTCTCTTAGCAAGAACCCTTGTAGCCATCTTCCCCAATTCATACGTGCAACAGAACGATAAGTTATTCAGGTCCAGCATAAGCGATATGCGAGCCATTTATTCTCCCCACAAGGACAGTTAGAGGGCGCTATCAGGTATCTCAGATACACTGTTAGTGGTGTGGTATTTTCTGAGCACCTCATACAGACGCAAGCGATAAGAAATGGTCCGACATATTATTGTAGCAGTAAAATGCACACCACTGCGCCCTAGAGGTTCTCTAGACCCTTCTCGTCAAACTTGATGTACCTCAGCCTACTTTCATCATGGTATGATAGGAGTCCGTCGCCACAGTGAGCTTACGCGGTGCAGATGATAGCTGTGGTGCGTAGATTCAGCCACTGATGCACGGCGGCAGTGCTCGGCGAAGAGGAACGCTTGTACGCGGGGATGTTGAATCTTGTAGGCAGTGGGACTTGTGGCTCGTGTGCACGGTATTGCACGTCACTCACCCCACCGAGGATGCGTACACAAGCGTATTTACCATTCGTCGCGAAGGACCTGTACGGGCCCCGCTCTGTACACACATCGCGGGGCACATCGACCTGTACACGTGTGCCTTTCCGACTCTTTCAAACTTCCGGTGGAATGAGGTCCTGGGTGACGTCTAACAGTACTTGGCTATGATGTGAAGTGAACCTTTTTGCTTGCCTGTACCTCATGTGCGGGCCTTATGCTAAATGAAGGGCTCTTTTAGCTTTCCCAAAGTACCTTCATGAGCTTTTGCAGCTCATAGATCCCAGGAGATGATGAGGTCCTTTGGTTGATTCTGCAAAGGAGGTCGAACCGGTATCGGCTTCAACATCTCCCGCTTGCATCCTTCCTTAAAAAGGCAGGGCAATGTGAAATTGTGTCACGCGGGGAAGCGGACATGCAGACACTCGGAATGATATGATGGCACGCATTACGTAAGCGGGGGTCAGGGAAAACTACGCGATACCTTGACCATCAGCCACATCTCTCCCCGGAAATACATTTTGAGAATAGAATTGCGAACGGAGTACAATGTTGTACTTTCAGAGGGGATTCTCCCAATGGTACACTATTAGGCAAAATGAACCCTGTTCTCGGAATGTGACCCCTGTGTTTTGAGGTCAATGGAATAGGGTTAGGGGGTTCGGAGAATAGGGATTGGGAAATTAGAGGTTTTCTAAAGCAGTAGGGGATTAGGGTTTGGGGATAGGGGGGGATCGAAAGCACTTTTCCGAACTATTTCGAAAAAACACCTAATTGTGCAGGACAAAATTTTCTTTGTCATCAGCCTGCAAAGGGGGTTCGTTTTGTTGGTAATGGTAGGCGCTGTGAAGAACTGTACCAACTGTCTTCCTAACCAGAAAGGAAAGGTGGATGTTCGTTTGTGCTTGGTCGCTAAATCAAGCTGAGAACAGAATCCGGTCTATCTGAGACTTTGAGAATAGTAACAAGCTCACCAACATATAATTCTAGTGCCGAGTAGAGAAAAAATGAAATCTCGGAATAGCAAGCGACAGAAAGAAACTATGCGATGATCGATGCAAGCAATTTCGCGCCTGTAATGATGACCCTATATATAATTTATCATCGAAAGACAGTACGTGGAAATGTTGTAAGCAAATAAGCAACTCCAACAGACGTAGATGCAGGTAGATAATTAAAGGAAGACTTTGTCTCTAATCACTCTTGCTCACTAGCTCGTCAGCGTACACTTTCTGCTTCTATGTGCCGATCATCATTGCCTGTAGCCCGCTGCCACAACTTGCCAATACTACGTCTGACAGGCCTTTACGGGAACCCATTGTTCGAATACATATTTCTGGTGACTGCGGACCTTCTGGACGGAAGTGGGTAACTTTCAACGAACACTCGTAGTGTATTTGGGAAAATAAAACTCAAAATCTCTTCTGCATCGGGCAAAGCGAAAATGGCCTATGTAGATGAGAATGATATTTTTTCTCCGCTCAACGGATTAAACTCTCTTGCGATAAGTGTGGAGTTGCGAAGCAAATCGAGTCTACAAGACAAATGGACGGTGGAATCGTTATGGCTCGTGTTTACGTGATAAGAAAGATACAGTATATCACAGGCCTATGAGCTCCAAGTCGATCGCTTGCACAAACTCCGCACCAATAGCAGGGCTCTTCGTGCTGCTCACACTTCACTGTTAGTGGTAGGGTGTATGTACGAGCAAAAGAACAGAGGATTTCGAAGTTACTAGAAAAAACGAAGGAAAAGCTGGCTAGTATCAGAAAGAGGATTGCCTTTATAGAAGGTAAACTACCTTAGAAACCACAAAGTGTATACGCTGCAATCTGCTATTACTTCCCATCATATGTGTGAAGCTATTCGAAATGGTCTCCAGGATGGTCATGTAGCGACTCATTACAAATTAAGATTGCAAATTCCTTCAACCAGACCCTCGAGAATTTGCTCTAGAGCAAGAGCATCCAAGAAGCTGTTAACTTCGAACACGTTGCTAGGTTTACCCCCAGTGAGAGCCAAAAGAACATTGTCGTTTGTGACACCAGCACCGACAACGCATACTTCTGCATTGAGGGCATTGCGGAAGAGATCCGCCCGAGCAACAGCATCGGAACCTATGTTTCCGAACCCATCTCCAAGTACAACCATTTTGAGTGCTTCTCCACGACGACGATTGAGCTGCCCGAAACAGTAGCTGATTCCACCTGTCAAGAACGTCCCACCCCTCTGGAATGGTTCGGATTGTACATTCCGAATAAATCTGTCAATGTTCGCAGTCAGCGGGCTGATTGCGCTGTTAGAAGTAGCATACTGCACAGCAGCGACCTCAACGGGGTTATCAACTGCAATAAGGGCAATGACATCCAGGACGAAGTTCTTCTCCGCATCAAATTCAGCCTGAGAGAGGGAGCCACTTCCATCTATCGCGAAGCAAACATTGGCATTACACCCTCCAGCTGCTTGAATTCTACGTTTGAGCTCTTGAAGAGCGACAGAAGGTTGCCTAGCCACCCCGTCCAAGTCATCGACCGGAGCAGCATATACGGAGGCTAGAGCAACGAAAGTAATGATGAAAACCGAGAAAAAGTTCATGTTGTGAGATGTTGGATACCCGAAGTTGATGCTGAAAGCTGGAGTAAGATGAGAGGCGAAAGTGTGTTGGTGATGGTGGGGAGTTGCGATTGAGAACGAATATCCCCCTCATTTATAGGCTTTCGGTTCTCAATCCTCATCTCCATACATAATCGTTTACAACACTTTGCGTTTTGGTGATGGGCGTGTGCATGAAGGAATCTGTCTCAATAGAATTTGGCATTCGCTCAGTCTTTCAGCTTCACAGAATTGGTGGCAACGATTCAGTCTACTACACTTTTCCTGTGCAAATAGTACCCTGGAGACTGCAAACATGTCTGCTAGAAATCCACTCGTCCAATGCGTCCATAATACCAACTCCTATTCTTTATCATAAGATTCATACATGTAACAAACGAAAGTACTGCATGAGATGCACTAATTCTC
Source organism: Endocladia muricata (assembly GCA_032356245.1). Classification (NCBI taxonomy): domain Eukaryota; phylum Rhodophyta; class Florideophyceae; order Gigartinales; family Endocladiaceae; genus Endocladia; species Endocladia muricata. The sequence goes on from JAUKWC010112041.1 coordinate 20,418, forward strand.
GTTTGTTTCAAACTGTTTCTTGAATTGAGCAACTTCGACGAGACATACTGAATTACGAAATATTGAGAGGGCAGCTGCGCTCTTAGAGTAAAAACAACTGGACTCCTTGGTTTTCTAAGAACAATACCCCTGCAGACATATCCACTATGCCTCTTTACCGTCAGTAACTCAAGTAGGTTGGCGGTCATAGCGTGCTTCCGAGCCTGTCACCATGTGTGCTAGTAATGGATCTTTTCAGTCCTCTTACTGTGACGGGTAATTTCCAGGAAGGTTTAATGACGAAGTAAAAGTGAAGTAGAGCGCGATAGCAGAGTGCTATTGATAGTAATAGAGTGATGAACATCGCGTTGGATCGTGATCATTTCTTGTGATTAGCCTGTATTTCGGGTCTCCCTTTATGGCTTTCCACTCTGTTCCAATCCTTCCATTTTGCTCTCGCTACTGAGCAAGCCCTACGAACTGTTGAGAATATTTGTTAGAGAGGAATGGTTCAGGTACATGCAAACAGTGATACAAACATGTTGTTGGATAGGCACGGAACAGATACTCGCCAATTTCTTCTTGATTAGATGCATGCCTCAAAGTATGGAGCGTAATGGCGTATAGTCAAAACCTTGCCGTTCACAACGAGACATATAGTCTTTTTTTAAGTCAGGGATTGCTTGTATTTGTTTTCACGTAGAATTACAGTTGCTTTTGAAAGTTCCTACCTTCACTCTATCAGTGACGATATGCATAGTCGAGGCGAACCCCTCTGCCAAGTTTTCCTTCCTCTATCGAAGAAAAGAATGTGTTACAAATAGGTTGTGTTCTAGCATATAGACTTTCTGTAGTTAGCACACGCCCCATTTCATCATTTTGTGTCCGCAAAACTCTCATAAGTTACTAGCCAAACAGGGCTCCACCTCAGCTGCTCGTGCATGCCAGATCCTTCCTTACGACCCAACCCAAATATTTTTAGCGAAGGAGGCTCAAGGAGCTAAACTTGGGATAAAATAACAAACACCTGAGACAAAGCTGTGCACTCCTGTCATATCCAATGAAGTACACATGAGTTTAATGTACCATATACGAGTGATGAAATCTGAGTAAGGCGTTGCTAGAGAGAGCAGAGGTTGCAAGGTGGAAAGCTGAACAACATACGCATGGGTCTGGACGAGATTTTCCAAGATTGTGCACTGCCTGTTCTAAACTGTTCGGCTACACTTCTCGGATTAGTACAAGTCCCTTTCTGCGATCAGCCGGTCAATGCGAGTTCGGGCATGTTGCTCATCTATTACTCAGTAGTCTCGGGATTCGGTGCAATGGGAACAGCATCCGAGAGACCAAGAAGGCAAACACACATTTAATGGGAGTGGCTGATTCGAATCACAATCAATCGGGCAGTTCGCTCGCGAGGCAACTATCACAACTGTACAACTGATCTACTCGTAACAAAGTTAATAAAACAACCCAGGTCTGATGTATCATACCGCATGTCTTGAATTAAGTAAGCGATGTCATATAACATCCAATTACTGATGTAAAAAGAATCCCACACACACACACACCGCACCACTCTGAGGGATCATTTCTCTAATATTGTTTGTCATATCCCCACATGTGTGATGTAGTATCTATTGTGTTCTCTAAATGCCCCCCCAAAAGCACATTCACATAAGTCACGAGACATTTGACACTGACTAAACTATTTTTCCAGAATTTTGTCCATAGTAAGACTCTTCTCCGTCAACGCCGCCCGCTCGTGTAACATTCTGTATACGAACAAGACGATCTTGAGACTCGCCACTACCCTTATAACGCTGTACAATACTGCAACACTGAAATACGATCAAAGCATGTCACTCCTCCAGGAGAGGGTAGACCATATTTACACGCGTTCATCATGAAAAGAATGCTGTGATATCTGAATCATTACATTGTCGACTAGGGGGAGAAAAGGGAGGAGGGGAGGGTCGCGGTGCTCTGATTATATTTTCCAAAAGAGGTTCCACCATCTAGAGTGTGTTGGACATTTGGCCTCATATGAAATCAAAATTTCTGGAGATATTGAAGGGTCAAGGAGACGTCCACTACTGCTGTACTTGGTATTAACTTGAAGCTCGCGGAGTACTCTCTCCGGACAGAGTGCGGCTGTGGAAACGTTCAGCAACTTTTTTGCACAGTCAGAGTTCGAGTGCAACGGGGTTTGCAATCTTCCATTTTGATGTCATGGAAAGGGCTGAGATAAATGACACGTACAACGTCCAGCGTAGTCATCATACATATTATATAATTTTCTTCTTTTTGGAGATGGTCAGCTGGCCTCATATGTGACCAAGCTTTACCTCACATGAGGCACATTTCGGTGTCCAAAACGACAATACTGTCGTACATGGTTCCGTAAGGCAGTGCTCAACGTAAGTTGTTCTGATACCTGGAGACAGACGAACCGCAGACAATCGCCGTTAGTGCCAGCGAGGACAATGCTTCCACTTGATTCCACGACCGCAATCTGCTGCGCCGACGTCGTACGTGGCGCACAAGGGACACTACAAAAAAATACCGACACCACAACCCCTCACCTACTTACACCTTGTCACTCAAATGACAACGAAACCCCCTGTGCAATACCCCAACCTCGCCTCCCCTCCACTCCTCCTCCGTTCCAACTCTATTCGGTTCCTCCATTCCTCGGTACTTACCGGCTCTTCCACGCTTTCGTGCCTCCGTATTCGTGCCTCGTCACTTCGTACATGTGACGCATCCGCCGGTACCCACGCGCCGCGCTTCTTGGATGAGACCCACGTGACCTCGCCTCGTCCGAGCCTGGGCGCGCCGCGCCCAACAATATTTGATGTGACAAGCGGCCCCGCAGGTCTTTTGGAGGATTCTATGTAGCGGGATGAGCCATGACCTGGAACACCGTAGCTGAGTGCATGTGAGGGTTGAGGGTGGACACCGACCGACGCCGGAAGAAATCACTCAAAGTGATTTCTTTCGGCGTCGAAATCACGTTGCGAGGGGGGAGGGGGGGCCGAAGCCGAGACTTTCTCGGTGCACACACGTTGCACATGCGGACGTGCGCGCGCAGTCCTGGAGCGTCCGATTTGTAGCAAGCTATCTCCGGGGGCTCCTCTCGCCTTCGCATTTCCAATTCACGATGAGCTTCTCTACTGTTCTTTACATGCAACTTCCACTTGCAGCCTCATAGATCATCATATACGTGATCTATCTCTGCTTTGCGGTCGACGGTAGAAGCCCCATCGCACCCAGGCTATACTTGCAGCATCTGACGTTTGTGCGGCCGATAGTCAACATGCTGAGCAAAAGCACTGTCTCTCTGCGGTTTGCGGCCGTGCAGTACGGCGTGTCCAACCTGGTCATCAGTACTCTCGAAGAAGACCGCATAGAGTTCTAGATGCTCGTAAGTGAATCGTCACCTGCAGGGGTGTAGGAGACGAACCTTGATTGGGGGTAACAGCTACTTCTCTGGCAAGCTGCTACCCCAGTCTTTGTAAGAGGAGCTGGCGCTAATTATTGTTTTGTGGGGAGGGTATTGCGACAATGGGGGGG
>JAUKWC010112152.1:0-23966 GCA_032356245.1 Endocladia muricata
ATGGAGCTTTCACTCGAAGGCCATCGCGTCGGGACGGGTGACGTCGTGAAACGGGACATCGCGGCGGCAAACGAGATCTCTTTTCCGGCGACGATCAAGGTGTGATCTTGTCCGGCAGCGACGGATAACGGATCAAGCTAGGCCGCCAAGCTCGTACTCCCGCGGACTGATGCCGGGTATGCGGTTCAGCCGGCTCTGACTTATGCAGCTCGATATACTCGAAGACGACCGTTCGCGGTGTCTGACTGTGCCGGACCTCTTTATTCACCGTCTTCACGTTCGTCGAGTGAAAGAATCGGTAGCGCCGTGGCGTTATGTCCCGCTCGTAGTTCGATTCGGAGGTCCGATACGGGTCGCTCCGCGACGGTATTCAGTCATTTTGAAGGAGAAGTGCCAGAAAATCTTTGCCCGGGATCGTGATGAAGTTCTTGTGCCCTGCTTCCGGGCGTGGCGGAGCCCTGTTTGATTCGATCGACCGGATCGATGTCGGCAGTGGCCGTCCCTCTCGTGTCGGACGAAGGGCGATGGTGATCGGGTCCGAGTTACGATTGACGTATACCTGCAGCGTATTCCTGCTCGTGGAGTAGGACGATAGATCCACGCCATCCGCTACTGGCCTAGGTCCGCTGAAAGCCGCGTTCGCGAACCCCTCGAAACGCGACAAGGCTCTCAACAGTCGTGCCACGCTCTTTCCTCGAATTCGCGTGTTCCAGATGCGGAAGTCGTTGAGCAACCACGTGGCCAATGCCCCGCGAGTCCAGTGTTCGTGGAGATCGTCGTTTTCCTCCAGAAAGGCACCGTTGAACTTCTCGATCTGGGGAAGCAGGACGTGCGCGGCGCTGTCGCGATCGCTGCGGTTCCCCGGAATGACCGACGATGGCAGGGATAGGTACTCGGGCACGTAGTTCTCGGGTTGGCGGTAGTTCAGTTCCACACGGCCGGAAGCACGCCCCACTTTGGGCGTCATCGGTGATTTCTCGAACAGCGCGTGCGCTCCCTCGCCGAACACGGCGAAGTCGATCAGCGCGAGCACGTAGCGGGGAAAATGGTTGCCGTGGTGGACGATGGCGAAATCCGGAGAGATCGCCTTCGTCGCCTTCCAGTACCGAAGCAGGAACTCTCTGTGCGCAAACACGGGCAGGAAGACGACGGTCGCCTTTTCGTCGAGGGGCGGATGGTGGCGCAGGTAGCGCGCTGTCGTGTCCTCGAGCGTGTCTGGCGCCGCCACGTCGAAGTAGATGCCGCCGATGCCACGCTCCTCTATCTCGCGAACGTGCGTGTGGAGAACGAAGTCCTGAATGCTGCGTGAGTCGAGGGAGACCGGTTGCACCGGCTTGCTCGTGCCGAGCTTCTCGGTCCAGAGCGGCGAGCCGCGCCGCGCGGGCGCCGCGCTCCAGGCGGCCCGGTAGTCGTCGAGCTCCGGCAAGGTGCTCGGCATCAGGTGAAGGGCGGCGTAGGGCAGGTAGGGCATGCTGGCGTTATCCAGCCTTTCGCGGATGGCATCGTGCTGTCGCCGGTCTGCGGTACCCTCGGGGGCCGGAGTCGGAATCCCCGGCAGCGGCATCCGGTCGCGTCGCCAGTGACCGATATACAACTCGTCGAACGTGCCGCTCCTGTCGGTGCGGGTTTGCCGACTGGTCAGCAGCGTGGTTCGGGGACGTGAACCCTGGCGAACTACAGGCGTCGCGAGCAGGGCGAAAGAGAACGCGTAGGGCTCGTCGAGTTCGACCCGCTCGTCGACGAGCGTGTTCACGAGCGTCACGGTTGTCCCGTCGTCGCTCAGCCGGTGGGCAGTCGCCGTATCGCGCAGGTGATGGTGGGCGTTCGTCTCGGCGATGAATTCGAGTCCGACGCCATCGTCGCCCACCCAGACCGACGGACTGAATCCGAAGACTCGTTCGCCGTCGATCGTACCGACGGAATCGAGCAGGTCGTGCCGATCGACTCGCTGGCTATCGAAGTCGTAGGCGAGGTAGCGGTCGTAGCTCGCGGCATGCTCCGACGGCAGTTTCGCGACGATCGCGAGTCGATCGATGCGCAGCGTCATCTTCGGTGTGATGACGACATCCACCTTGACGAAACCGTCGACCCCGATTTCGAAGGTGGCGGTGATGTCGCGCGATGACGAGCGGGAGGTGTTCTCGATCGTCACCCCGTCATCCCGGCTCGAGACCACCCGGGATGTCTGTTCGGTCGGCTCGCCGGTCACGTCCGGCGATTCGAGGAGGAGCGTCATGGGTGACGACAGCAGCGGTACACCCGCCGAGACGATCCTGCGCGGCAGCAAGGCGTTTCCGAAATGGTACTCGCGTCCCGTGACACGGACCACCCCGTCATCGTGCTCCACGGAACGGAACCCCGGTGCGACCGTGTCGTCGAGTCCGAGCTCGTTGTGCTCCCAGGCGAACCCGTGGGTGGCGTAATCAGGATCATCGGTAGCCGGCACCGTCGCTCCGTGTGCTACGGACTGCAGAAAGAGCATAGCGAGCATTCCCGAAATGACGGAGACGAGACGCTCGGCCGCGCCGCGCTCGGTTATGATCGGCTGCTGCATCACGCGTCGATCGAAGGAACGTTCGCAGATCATGTCCGGTTACCTGAAATCTTCGATCGCGCGGGTACTGGCGATCGGTTCGCAGTTCGTGCTCATCGCCTTGATCGGCCGCCTGCTCGGGGCGGACGCCACCGGGGTCTATGCCAGTGCGTTCAGCTTCGCGAGCATAGCCGCGATCGTCGTGTCGCTGGGTCAGATGGCCGCGAGCGTGAAGGAGATACCGACGCTTCTGCGAGCCGGGGAACGGGACGCGGCCGGGGAGGTCGCGACACGCGGGCTCCAGCTGACGGCGGCGGGAGCGCTGGTCTTCGCCGTGCCGGCGGTGTGGCTCGGCTCGCTGGCCACCGGGTCCTTGGCCGTCGGATTCCTGGCCTGGGGGATGGGGGCCGCGATGGGGCTGCTCGGGAGCTTCGGGTCGACCGCTCGCGCGTTCGGTTCGGTGTTCCTGTCCGAGGCGGTCAGGAACGTTTTCTGGCGCGTCGCGACGATCGGCCTCCTGCTGGCGCTGCCGCTTGCGTCGTGGGGCTCGATCAAATGGCTGCTCCTCGGTGCGGTGCTCGCGATGCTCGGCTCGCTGGTCGTGTCTGTAATCTTCCTCATCCGCCGACAGCGACTCGTCTGGCGGGTGGTGTCGATGACGAGATTGCGGGCGGGGCTCAGGGTGGACCTGTTCAACTGGCTGCTGCAGAGCGCGCAGGCCGTCCTTCTGAATGTGGATGTCGTGCTCATCGGCGCGCTGCTCGGCTTTCGGGAGGCGGGCATCTACTTCGTGCTGACTCGTATCGCCTCGCTCGTCTCCCTGCCGCTCTCCGTCACCAATCCGGTCATCCTGCCGGCGATCGGACGGGTGGCCAAGACCGGTGCGGACGCGGCGGTGTCTCGGGCAGTGCTGCGCAATGCGCGATTGAACATCGGCTCCGCGATCGCCCTGGGGCTTGCGCTGGGTGTCGTGCATGAGTACGCGTTCCGTTTCCTCAGCGCGACGGCGATCGATGGCCCGACTCGCATCGCACTCGGGCTGTTGATCCTCTCTCAGGTGGTGAACACCGCGGTCGGGCCGACCTCCTTCGCGTCCCAGCTGTTCGATGTTCGCCTGGACGCCATGAAGATCCTGATCTTCTGTCTGGTCGGGCTACTGTTCACCCTCCCGTTGCTGGCGGAGGCGCACGGCGTCGTCGGCGCGGCGGGATCCGTCGCTTTCTGGCGGATCATGCAGAACCTCGCGACGTTCGAGCTCATACGCCGCCGCGGCGGGTTCAATCTGCTGACGGGGCGTGCCGCGGTGGCGCAGGCAAGTTCCGAACGGTGAAGGCGTCTCTCAGGATTCGAGCGAACCGGTGTAGTGATGGAACCGCTCGTTCAGGACGCCGACGACCGTCGGCAACGAGAACGTCTTCGCGACCAGCGCGTGTCCGGCTTTACCGAAGGTATGTCGAGTGTCCGGGGAATCCACGAGTCGGAGCAGCTGCCGGGCGAGGTCTTCCGGATCGGCGGGTTTCGAAAGCAGGCCGGTTTCCTCGTGCTTGACGGCGATGAAGTTGCCGCCGACGTCGGTCGCGACGATCGGCAGGCCCGAGGCCATGCCCTCGAGACAGGCGACCGACAGCGCCTCGATCAGGGACGGGACACAGCCGATGTCGAGACCCGCGAACCAGGCCGGCATGTCCGAGACGATGCCGTCGAGGTGCAGACAGTCCTGCAGCGCGCGAGCCTCGACGAGCGTGCGGATCTCGGCGAGGTAGGCCGGATCCCCCTCGAGATCACCGACGATGCGAAAGCGCGTGTCGGGTGCCGCGTCGCGGACTCGTGCCGCTGCCTCGACGAAAAGCGAGAGGCCCTTGCGCCGGTCCAGGTTGGCGACCATGCCGATCGTGACGGGTGCACTGCCTGCGTTCAGTCGGTGCTCGGTGGTCGCGAACCGTGCAATGTCGATGCCGTTGTAGACCACGCCGATCTGCTCGGCCGGGTAGCCGAGCGCGGCCAGGTCGCGGGCAATCAGATCCTGGCAGGTGACGATGCCTTGAGAGTAGCGTCGATGAAATGTCATCAGGGCGAGGCCGACCGGCTTCGGGGTGTAGCTCGTCATGCCGAGGAAGTGGGTCAATGCCGGGATGCCGGCCTTCCGGGCGCCGAGCGGGCCGGGCAGGAAGGCGTCGTTGACGGTCCACAGCAGATCGGCACCTATATCGGCTGCGACCGCCGCGAACTCGCCCGAGAGTCGCCGTACAAGCCGCTTGTAGGCGAACAATCGATGTGGCGAGAGGGTGCGAGGGATGATCGCGTTGACCGGTGAGAACGTTGTCACCGAGCTGAACACCTCGCGAAAATCCATCAGCATCTCGTGGTCCTCGCGGATGATCACGTGATGTTCCACCCCCTGCGCTATGGACTCGCGGGCGAAGTTCAGGTGCTGGATGGATGGCCCACCACGACGGGCGGCGGGCTGGACACTGAGAATGCGCATGTGTGATCCTTGCGAGTCGGGTGGCGGCGTACTGCGCGCGCCGGATTGTACGCTCAATGGAGAACGTCTACTTGCTGCTCTAGCTCGAGAAAGCGTGCAATAGTGCTCAATTCCTTCAAGCGGTGCCGTGTAAGATCTCGGCGCATTGCATCTCTTGTGGCGACGCGAAATGCATCAATCGACTTCCGCGGTACTGCGGATCTCCCGGCCGGCGAGATCCGGGAGTTCCGGCAAGAGTGTGGTCGGTACCGGTAAAATTCGTCCCGTCAATACACCAGAGCTACCATGTTTAGATATTCGTGAATAACTCAAGTTCATCGAACCGAGGCCGCTCGCGGAGTGTTGTCAGGGCAGAGGCCATATATCGCTTAGTGTGCCTTCACACTACCGCAAGGTGGGATAGCTCCATTCTCGTGACAGAGTTTCCAAAGTCGGGCGGCACATGGCTGTCTGAACTCGTTTCGGATACGATCGGAATACCCTTTCCTCAGAACCGATTTCCATCAATTGGAAAAACCTTGTATCACGGACATCACGTGCGAAAGTTTGCCGGTGTCAGCACGATAGTGCTCTGGCGAGACCCTCGGGATATCGTGGTGTCATGGTATTTTCATAATTTGGTTTCGACTCATACGCATGAGCGGTCGGTAGAAGCATCTCGAAACAAGCTAGGATTTGCGGATGTGGCAGACATTCGTACCAACTTGCCGAGATTCATCAGATACATGTTCGAAGAGCAGCAAGCGCCTGGCTTTACCTGGTCGGAATTTTTCGATACATGGTCGGTGAGGACGAGCGGCTGTCTGCATACAAGCTACGAGCTTCTGACTGCGAACGCAGCGGCGGAAATTCATCGTTTGACCGATGAGTTGAACGAAGAGCCAGTTCTCGATATCGAGGATGTAGTTCATCGTCATTCCTTCGAGGTAAAAGCGGGTCGGCGACGTGGAGCGCAGCAAAGTGCCAGCTTCTTGAGAAACGGCGTGGTCGGGAATTGGAAAGAGGCCTTCTCGCAGGAAGCCGTCAGCTTGCTGAGGGGTTACTTGGGGGAGCGGATCGATACCTACGAAAATACCGTTAAACGCCTGACAGCCAGTGCGTAAGTACATAGAGATCAGTTCGGCCCCCATTCCGCGTTCCGATCCGAGTAAATTTTCCCTACTTCGCCCTTGGAGTGATCAAGCGCGGCTTCGAGAGGTTTCGCCAACGCTCGGGGAGTCTGTGAGAGCATGCGACGATTGTCGGTCAGGGACCGGACCTTGCTTGTGACATCGCCTCGCACGGTTCGGTCCCGTGTTGGTCGGTCAGATGCGGCAGGCTTCGAGCCGTGTGTGCGACAAAGCTGGGGAGATTCGCTTATGCTTCCGCGCCACGTTGTCTTGGCAAGCTTTGCCGCACGACGAGTTCGCAGATCGCGCAGCAACCGCGTTCGACAAGGAATGGTCATGTCACGAGTCAAACTTACAACTGAGTTGCCGCCATCGGAGCTCGACCTTGCGGGCGCAGCGTCGATGTTGGTGTCCACAATTGGAGTTTCATGGTGAGTAGAGCGGGAATGGTGACAGGCTCTGCTGGACGCAAAAGGCCGAATAGGCGCCTTGATCAGTATCCACGAGGCCGAAGGCGGGGTTCCGAGGCGACTTTCTGGATGCCGACGCTACTGGCATTGATGGCCGGAATAATGGTCGCGACCATCGCCGCCGTCGTAAGCGGCACGGCTGAAAGCGTCGCGGTGGCAGCAAGTTTCATACCATCGATGCTGATAGCTGCCTATCAGTCGTTCGCCAAAGACAAGGAAATATTCAGTCCGCTGTTCTTCGCGTTTCTAACTATACTTTTCGGCGTTACGGTACAAACATTCTATTTGGTCTACCTGGATAACGGCAGCCACAAGTTCGGAATAGGTACTCTCACGGATGGGCAGTCTTTGTTGATTGCCATCATGGCTATCGCCATAGGTGTGGCTGCTCTGTTAGCGGGCTATGCGACGGGCGCGAAAACCGGAGATCAGTCCAGTCGAGCGCCGCTTGTACGTCAATGGTCGGACAGTCGAGTGCGCATTGCCGTCTTTGTCTGCTTGGGCATCGGTCTCGCCGCTCTTGCGTACTACTCTGTGGTATTCAATATCATGGAGAACATCACCGATCAGTTTGCGGTCAAGCGTCGATTTGTAGAAGAAGATGGAGTGTCCCGTACCTTGGGGTGGGTGCGATTCGCCGTGAACTTTTCCCAGATCGCCTTCTTCATTGCATTTGCGCATTACCTTCGTAGTTCGCGAAAGTCATCCGCGTTGCGTACCTTGGTCGTGATTACGGCGGTTGCGGGCATCATCATGCCCTTCGTCGCAAGCAGCCGCCTTGGTATCCTGACGTTCTTGCTAGGCGGAGTGATGATTCATCACTTTTCCACAGGTGGATGGCCGGTGCGTCGATTGAAAGTCATTGCGTTGATTGTCTTTGCTGTCATGGTCGGTATGGGGACTCTAAGATATGTCCAAACGCGAGGTATCAGTTATGCCGCTTACGGAGATGTCGTATCGGTCGAGCAGATGCTGGAGCCTGTACTGGGGTCGTCAAGCTTCCTGGCGGTTGGCAAGACAGCGGTCGTTCTGGAGGCAGTGCCGAGTTCGATTGACTATCAATACGGCCGTACCTATACCTTGTGGTTACTAGCGCCGATCCCGCGCTCTTGGTGGCAAGACAAACCCATTATACGAATCGGCGCTTTACTGGGCGAGGCAATATTCGGGACGACGTTGCGCGGGGGAGTTCCTCCGGGCGTCATAGGTGAACTTTACTTTAATTTCGGTTGGGTAGGAATTCCGTTCGGCATGTTCGTCACGGGGTTTGCATTTCGGAGATTCTATTCAGCTTTCGGAAAAGGCTCTTATGACGACCGTGCTAAATGCGTAATTTACTCCAGCGTTCTCGTTTTTATCTCGTTCACTGGTTTATCCGCAGATTTTTCCGGCATGATGTCTATGACTCTACAAAGACTTGTTCCATTATTGATAATATTACATTTTATCACGGTCGTCGGCTCAAGCATGCCTAAAGCAGGTCATGTACCCGGTAGACGTCGTGCCACCAGCCAGATGGGTCGTGTTGAAAGATGAAGCATCGTTATTCTGCGGCGCAGCTCGCGAAGCATGGCCTCTTGTTCCCGCTGCGGATCTTGCCACATGGTCGGTTGATGAGCGCCTTGTGGAAAGCTATTCTTCGTTACCAGAATAGTGTTCCACTTTATCTCGTGCTTAAGTCCGGGGATGTAGCAGTGCAAATCGGGACGCCGAACGTCCATTCGGTTCGCCGATTTTCGAAGCTTGTTGGCGCTCGGGGAAGGGTGCTGATTGTCGAGGCTGATCCTGATAATGCTATGCGGCTTAGAAAGTCCTTGGCCTTTCTGAAGCATCAGAATGTCACGCTTGTAAACAAAGGTGCATGGAGTTCAGCAGGCGTCATGCCGCTTAGAAAGAGTCGCGAGTTTGACGGTGATCATCGGTTCGACACCGAAGGCGTCTTTGTCGATAATGATATGCGTACGATTTTCGAGGACTCTGTTTCAGTAGAGATGGCGCCTCTTGATGACATTGCGGCAAGTAGCGGTATCGGTGCTGTCAATTATCTAAGCGTCACAGTCAACGGCGCCGAACTCGAGGTGCTTCGAGGGTCACGTCGCTTACTCGCTAGTTCTTCCGATCTCGTGGTGTTCTCCAAGGGGCACGGGCGCATCGGCTCGGCGGATGGAGTTGATACGTTGAACACATCTATTCAAAGCTATCTTGATAAATTGGGATTCATAAGTGTGATCTCACGTGGTGAGATGTCGCCCACTGGTGAGAGTGGGTGGGGAAGGAGGTCTGGTGATGTGTTCGCTTGGAAAGAGAAGGAATGACGGTGACGTTCACGCATTGGGGCGCTAGATGAAAATCGATGCGGTAATAGTCGGCGCTCACAAGTGCGCCACGACTTCTTTGCTCGAGATGCTCTCGAAGCATCCTCGTGTAAAGACTCATTTTGCCGGACAACTTATTGGCAACTATCTCGGCGAAATAGAGAATGGAGATGTGGACGGCGTCGTCTCTGCGTTGTTTCCACGAATGGCTGATGATGATTTCGTGTTGGTGCGTGATACTACGCTCTACCGCAATCCCGAAGAGATCGCTCGGCTGTTCAGAGTATATCCTGATATCAAACTGATTCTGGCTACCCGAGAGCCGGTGTCGAGGGCTTTTTCCGCATTCTGTCATGCATCAGCAAGAGGTTTCGAGCATGAATTTCCTACCTTTGAGCATGCAGTCACTTGCTTGGAGCAGGGGGGATGGGTGTCCCGCCAACCGCCGCTGCTCGATTATTTTGAACAAAGTCTTTTTTACCATAATTACACAGAGATGGCAGAGCTGATTCCAGTCGATAATATTTTTCTCTTTGATTGTGCCGGCCTTCAAACAGACCTTGACAATACTCTCGGGTCGCTGTTTGATTTTTTGGGGCTCGAGAGTGTCGCTCTCCAACCGGTCACGAAGAATGTACGCTCGAAGATGCGATCCGATTCCGTCAATAATCTGGTACGGCGGGAATCCTCGGCAAGACGATTCGCGAGATTGTTGCTCAACCCGCGTATTCGTTCGTTTGTCTTGAACCTTATCATGAGCCTCAATGCTCGTGCAGATAACGGGGACATCCTTGACGACCAAGTCCGATCGAGATTGGAAAAATATTTCGAGACTGACTGGCACCAGACGCAACAGCTGACGAGCAGAATGCTGAATGGCACTGATACGAGCATTCGACATGCGCCAATTGAAAGTTCAGCCGACTACGCGATTGAGGCGAAGCGCATGGAAAACCGATGAGTAGCGGAATGGATGTCAGTCTAGTTTCCGACTCTTCCAACGCCACAATCGCGTACGATCAGACGCCAAAGCCTTATCACGCGCTGATTGCGAAGTTGGCCGCAGGAGCTGTTGGCCAGAAAACCGGTCGAGTTCTTGATGTCGGTTGTGGTACTGGCAATACCTTGATTCAATTGCGAGCGCTGGCCCCGGACACGCGATTTTTCGTCGCTGACATTGATGCGCGCTGCATTGATCTCTGTCGAGAAAGACTTGAGATCGAGCAGTCCGTATTGATCTCGGATGAATCTGGAATAGTCGATTTCGCCGAAGAGTTCGATGTAATTATCCACTCGCATGTGCTGCAATACGATGTCGAGCCGTTAGCTGCTTTGCAGGCACTTGTTTCCAATCTCGCTCCCGGCGGCGTGCTTGTCGTGGCGATTTCCAACGCGATAACCCCGACTAAAATCATGAATACCGTGCTGCGAAAGCCTTATTCGGAAGGTGCGTTGACGTGGGATCGAACGTCTTTCGCTAATCTGATGCGACGCGTGGATGGTGCATCCGTGGTGGATATTGCGGGTGACTACGTCCCGATTCCCTTGTTGTACAGGTATCGATTCGGTCAGAAGTTGGGCGTGCGGCTCGTGAGCTTGTTCCCCTGGTTATGTTTTTCGTTAGTCGCGACGCTGAAGGTCAATTGAATGAGTATCCCCATCGCGACGAGTTCCGAAGTCGAGGAGCGACACGTGGCAAATGAGCTTTCGGGCTTACGTAACCACTCCCATGTCATCATAGCCGGTGCGCCACGAAGCGGAACCACTTCGTTGTTTGACTATCTATCCGCGCATCCGGAAATTGCGCCTTCCTTTGTCAAACAGACGGGCTTCTTTCTCGACCCGAGTTACGATGGTGTGGTTTCGCGACCATCGAGAAGTCACACCAATCCCGAAGACGACTACGGCAAGTTTTTCGACCAGAGCCACGGGGGTGCGCTACGACTCGAAAGCACTCCAGATTACTTGTACTCGCAAGGCACCGTGGACGCTCTGCATCGAGCGCTTGGCCACGACGTGACGTTGGTGTTCATATTGCGAAACCCCGTGGATCAGTTCATTTCGCTGAGTCGGCACCTGTCGCGGATCGGTATGTTGCGGCCGGACGCTGATCCGGAGCGCCTGGCGACCGAAGCGCTCTCCGGGGCGGGGGACGCGCACCGTCTGGTGCTGTGCCGGGGGGAGTATGCTCGATTCCTCGAGCCTTTCGTGGATCGTTTCGGGGCCTCGTCTATCCACGTGCTGTTCACCGAAGAGATGGCCACGGACCCGCGCCGGATGCTATCCGATCTTGTCGTCGCGCTCGGCATAGACCCCGGCTTCTACTCGAACTTTCGGTTCACGGAGAGCAACGTGGCCGTGGCCGTGAAATCGCGCGCCCTGCAGAGCCTGTATCGCACTATTCGTCGGGTCGGTCTCAGGGACATGGCAGGCAACTCACTGGTCCGCGCGATGCTCTCGCCGGTCAGGAATGTCGCCGGGGTCTTGTACCGACGACTCAATTCCACGCCAGTGGAGAGGGTCGAAGCCGTGGGTGGACTGTCGGCTGCAACCCGGGCTCGGCTCGTGGAGCACTTCCGACCGTCGTGCGTGGATCTGGAGCGGCTGACGGGCCGGCCCCTGCCATGGAGGGAATTCGCATCGGGGGCGTCGACGTGAGTCGTCCCGGTCGATTCACGATCTCGCTCGACACGGAAATCGCGTGGGGACGGATCTCAGCGGCTGATCGAGACGATTTCCTGCCGCTGTTCGAACGAACGCGGGATGTGATCGATCGGCTGCTCGTGCTGTTCGACCGCTATGACTGTCCGGTTACGTGGGCGCTGGTCGGTCGTCTGATCGATCCCGAATGCGGGGCGAGTGAGCATGGTCGCCCGGGGCTTGCGAAGTACTTCGGCGCCGCGACGAACGAGTCCTGCTACGACGACCCGGTGCTGACTTCACCCGGCAACTCCTACCTGCAGTACCCCGAAGTCGTCGAGGCGATCCGGCGCCGCGCGGTCGAGCACGAACTGGCCTCTCACTCCTACAGTCACTTCTTCTTCGGGGAAACGAGCGACCCGGCCCTCGTCCGTCACGACTTCGCCGCCATGAAGGCGATCAGCGAAACTCACGACTTCACACCTCGCTCTCTCGTCTTTCCGAAGAATCAGGTGGCCCATCGTGACGTGGTCGCCGAATCCGGAATCACCGTCTACCGTGGTCCCGACGAGTGCTGGTATTCGGCGATGCCGGCGCTCGCGCGCACGGCGCTGCGGCAGCTGGACAATGTTCTGCCGATTCCCGTGTCGGCGGTGTCGGAGTCACGAGACGAGCATGGATCGGTGGTCGTGCCGGGCAGCGTGATCTTTCGTCGCGAGCACCGTGGGCTGCGCCGACACCTGCCGATGTCGCTTCTGTCGGCCAAGGTACGCGGAGGGCTTCACAGGGCGGCCCGTAGCGGCGGCATCGTGCATCTCTGGTTTCACCCGTTCAATTTCGGCTATCGGATGGAGGCGCACTTGCGGGAGCTGGAGAAGGTGCTGAGAACCGTGAACGCTCTGCGGGACGAGGGGCGGATGCGGGTAATGACGATGGGCGATTACGGTCAGGGAAGCGACCCGATACCTCGGGTGTCGAGAGCCCTATCGTGAAAACCGCGAACCTCGGCGTAAGTTCGAGGTGGGCTAGATCTCGGGCAGCTCGAACGACCTACTTTAGATCTGATAGAGTATGAAGCGATCGACGTTTCCGCAACGGAAGCGACTGGCATGGCGGCGATCCGAGATCAGGTGTCCGATGACCTCACTCGTCGCGTCGAGGCGTTAGTACTGAAGGTTGCACCGGATTCCTGAGAGATGTCTCCCGCAGGGCAGCTGGGCACGTTGATGTTGCCTGCTCTTCTCTCAACAGTACCGAGCGCTTTCAACCATGAGTCTTTTTCTATCTGTCAGGCGCGCCCTGCGGTTCCTTTCGGGCGGGATCTGGTCGGCCTTGGCACTTGTGCTCGCGGCTCATGTTCCGGCCGCTCTTGCGCAGAGCAAGAGTGAATTCGAGCCTTCCGGCTTCTGGTACGACGGCGACAGGCGTGCGCCTGTCGCACTCGCCGAGGATCAGATCGCTTTGATCGGCGGTTCCGTTCGTTTCGAGATCGACGGTCCCGTCGGGTCGGAGATACCGAACGCCGAGGTGCTCGAGAGAGGGAGCGAGCTGGTGCGCCTGCAGCTGCCTGCCGGCACATCGGCTTCCGAACTGTTCGAGGATGACGGTCTGCAGACTCGACTCGACGGGCGGCGGCTGGCGGCGGTTTACTACCAGCAGTCCGACTCGGCCGAGAGCGTTCTTGTCGCGAGTGGGGAGATCGTCGTCATCCCCGAGGCGGGAGCGAACATCCCGGCGGTCATCGCCGGCGCCAAGAGTTTGAACAGCGAAGTGCGGCGCGACGGGCCGGTAGCCGGATCGCTGGTATTCGGGTGCACTCCGGGTCCGGAGTGTCTCGAGCTTTCGGTCCGCCTGTACGAGCTGGATGGCGTGAAGTTCGCCTTCCCGAACTGGTACCAGACGTACGTTACCAGGTTGAACATCGACGACCCCCTGTATCCCTCGCAGTGGCACTTGGAGAACACGGGCCAGAACGGTGTGGCGGGCGAGGACGCGAACGTGCAACCGGCCTGGGACCTCGGAGTCACCGGCGACGCGGTGACGATAGCGGTGGTCGACGATGGAGTTGAAGTGCTCCATGAGGACTTGGTGGCGAACAGCGGGGGATTGTCCTCGGCCGCTCCCCACATCGATCTTATCGATGACGACGCCAACCCGACACCGCCCGCCGGTCTCGGGCTCGGGCACGGCACCTCGGTGGCGGGGATTGCGGCCGCGTCCGGTTCGAATGCCACCGGTGTCACGGGAGCGGCGTTCGACGCGAAGGTGAACGGAATACGGCTGATCGGCGGCCCCACGCCGTTCTCCGATATCGCGCAGGCGCTCACGCACAATCTTTCGCACCCTTCGCAGCCGAACGACGTGTTCAACAACAGTTGGGGCCCCGGCGACGACGGCAATCTGTACCCGCTGAACCCCCTCGTCGAGTTGGCCATGGAGAGCGGAGTCACGGATGGGAGACGCGGAAGAGGCTCGAACTACATCTGGGCGGCCGGCAACGGGCTCGGTGCTTCGGACAACTCCAACTACGACGGTCTGGCGAGTTCCCGCTACACGATCAGCGTCGCCGCGAGTGACGATCGTGGCGAGCAGTCGTCCTACTCGGAACGGGGCGCGAACGTTCTGGTGAACGCTCCGAGTTCGGGTAACGGGGTGGGAACGACCACCACGGACCTATCGGGCAGCGACGGGTACAACACTCCCCCGCCCGGAGGGAACAACAACTACACACGCGCGTTCGGAGGCACGTCGTCGGCGGCTCCGTTGGCGGCAGGCGTGGTCGGACTCATGCTGGATGCAAACGCCGGTCTGGGCTGGCGCGACGTGCAGCGAGTGCTGGCGTTGAGCGCCGAGCGAAACGACACGGCGGATGCCGACTGGACGCAGAACGGTGCCGGACACTGGGTGAACCACAAGTACGGTTTCGGTCGAGTCGACGCGGGAGCCGCGGTCGCGTTGGCACGGGGCTGGGCGAACGCTGCGTCGGAGTCGAACGACAGCACCTTCGTCAGCCCTGCTCTGGCCATACCGGACGGGCCTGCCGCGCCTTCCGTCCAGGCGTCGCTGGACCTCGGGGACGCAGTGACCGACATCGAGTCGGTCGAGCTGGTCGTCGACTCCGATCACACCTACTGGGGAGATCTGCTGATCACGCTGGTGTCGCCTGCAGGTACTTCCAGCATCCTGTCCGAACCCCACAACGTGGGTGGCGCGCAGCTGTCGGGGGGGTACCGGTTCGGTTCCGTCCGGCATCTCGGCGAGTCCGCACAGGGAACCTGGACGGTCACCTTCCAAGACTTCGTCGGTCAGGACGTCGGTACTGTCGACGAGCTCAGGTTGACCGTCTACGGAACGGGCGGGTCCGATCTGTCGGAGTGCAATGGTCTGGCGGTGACGGTGAATCTGGTCGACGGTGATTCTCCGACGGCCGGTGACGATGTCATCCTGGGTACGGCCGGCAACGACGTGATCGACGCCGCCGCGGGCAACGACACGATCTGCGCTCTTGCCGGCGACGATCGGGTCGATGGAGCGGGTGGTGACGATTGGATAGATGCGGGTCCAGGGGCGGATTCGGTGACAGGTCGTGCCGGCGACGACACGATCTTCGGAGACGAAGGAGACGATCGAATCAGCGGTGGCGGCGGTGTCGATCGGATCGACGGGGAGGAGGGCTCGGACACGTTGTTCGGGCAAATCGGAAACGACGTGATCGATGGCGGTCCTGGCGCAGATTTCATCAATGGCGGGCCCGGTGACGACGATATAGTCACGGGTTCCGGCGCGACGGTCGGCACGGGCCTCTACGCCACGGGCGGTGGAGGGGGCGACACCATCACCGGTGGCCCGGACGCCGATGATCTTCGAGGAAGCAATGGCGTCGACATCATGCTCGGAGCGGGCGGCGACGACGTCATGTCCGGCGGCTTCGGTCGGGATGTCATGGACGGCGGTGCGGGCGACGACACCATGCGCGGTCAGGACTCCCGGGACACGTTGAGTGGCGGCAGCGGCAACGACAGGATCGAAGGTGGGATCGAGAACGACACCATCGACGGGAATGCCGGCAACGACACGATTCTCGGCAACGGTGGCGACGATACCCTCCGGGGTGGCGGCGGCAACGATCAGCTCATCGGCGGAAGCGGTGACGACGATCTCGATGGGCAGGTCGGCACAGACGACTGCAACGGGCAATCCGGCACCGACTCGGCCGTCGGTTGCGAGACGACGACCGGCGTTCCCTGAAACGAGAGATATTTTTCGGCTCGGGAGGGATCTACCCGGCCGTAGCCGGGAGAGTCGGTCTGTTCGGAGGTTCTGCGCCGCGAGCGGTCGGGAGTATGGGACGAGGGGCGCGCGTCGGATCGAGATTGATCGCATGTCAATAAATTGACATTCATGCGACCATCGTTATGTGGGTGGTCAACTCCGAGCAGAGACGATCCGATACGACCGTCTTGCGGAGTCCTCGCCGGTGTTCCTCCTCCGAGAGGTATCGGAGAGGTAGGCGTCGTGACACCTGCGTCGCATTTTTCAAGTGGTAGTCCGAATGCCGGCGCCTCCGCAGGTAAGATGTGGCCCGGCCGCCAGAGGCCCCGGCGGCGATTGCTTTGCCGGACCTACGTGAGAGAACCGATCTTCAGTGATGAATACCTCCCGCTCTGTGCCATTCGCCCGAGTCGACTGCTCCGGGAACGAGTTGAACTATGTGCGTGAGGTCCTCGAGAGCGGCTGGCTGACGACCGCGTCGAAGTCGCACGCGCTCGAGCAGGCGTTCCGCGACATGATTGGCTGCACGCATGCAATCACGGTCAATTCGTGCACTTCCGCCCTGCATCTGGCACTCGATGCCTGCGGAGTAGGTCCGGATGACAAGGTGCTCCTTCCGAGCCTGACCTTCACGGCCACCGCCGAAGTCGTGCGCTACATGGGTGCGGACCCTGTCCTCGTCGATGTGGACGAGAAGAGCGGTTGTATCGATCGAGACATCATCGCCGAGGCGCTGGAGCGACATCCGGAGACCAAGGCGGTGATCGCGGTCCACTACGGCGGCTACCCGATCCTGATGGACGGTCCCGACGGGCTCGCCACGCTCTGCCGGGAACGCGGTATCAAGCTGATCAGCGACGCCGCCCACGCGTTGCCCGCCAAGCGTGATGGTGTCTACGTCGGTGCGACCGGCGACGTCACCTGCCTGAGCTTTTACGCCAACAAGACGATGACGACGGGCGAGGGGGGCATGCTCCTGACCGACGACGAAGATATTGCGGCGCGTGCGCGGCTCATGCGCCTTCACGGCATCGATCGGGATGTCTGGAACCGATTCACCGACACCAAGAACGCGTGGGAATACGACGTTCTCGCGCCGGGATTCAAGTACAACATGCCGGACATCAACGCGGCGGTCGGTCTCGCCCAGTTCGAGCGACTCGAGAGCATGAGAGCGTTGCGACAGGAGTGTGCCGCCACGTACACGGACGGGTTCGAGGGCATGGAGGAGATCAGCTTCTTTCACTCGGACATCGCGCCCGAGGACCATGCGTGGCACCTGTTCCCCATCTTCTTGGGCGAACGCGCAGCTGTCGACCGTGACGAGGCGATCCGGCAACTCGGCGAGCACGGCATCGGCACGTCGGTCCACTACAAGCCGATCCACCGTCTCACGTACTATCGCGAACGTTACGGCCTGACGCCCGAGGCCTACCCGGTAACCGAGCGCATCTGGCAGAACTGCATCTCCCTGCCGATCTACAACCTCTTGAATGTCGATGAACGCGCGTATGTGATCGATCGCGTTCGCAACGTCGTTCGAGGCGACTCGTGACGCCGAACCGCGTTGGCCGGACAGCCGTCCCGAACGGGGACGAGTCGGCATGAGCGGCGGTGCCTACTTGATCACCGGCGGCACGGGCAGCTTCGGCAAGACGATGCTTCGCGGCCTGCTCGAGGGCGATGCCGAGCGTGTCGTCGTGCTTAGCCGGGACGAAGAGAAACAGGACGCCCTGCGGAACGAGCTTCGTGACTCGCGCGTGCAGTACCGCATCGGCGACGTGCGCGATCGGTCGAGCGTCGAGGACGCGATGCGTGGTGTCGACTACGTCTTTCACGCCGCCGCTCTCAAACAGGTGCCTTCCTGTGAATTCTTTCCCATGCAGGCGGTCGCGACGAACGTTGCGGGATCCGAGAACGTGATTCGCGCGGCGGTCGCGAACGGTGTGCGCAGCGTCGTCTGCTTGTCCACCGACAAGGCGGTCTTTCCCGTGAACGCAATGGGAATGTCCAAGGCGATGATGGAGAAGGTGGCGCAGGCCGCCGCACGCGAGCTCGGCTCTGACGGAAAGACACGAATCAACTGCGTTCGCTACGGCAACGTCATGTGCTCGCGTGGTTCGGTCATACCGCTTTTCATGACACAGATCGAGCAGGGCAAGCCCGTGACCCTCACCGTGCCCGAGATGACGCGCTTCCTCATGCCGCTTCGCGACTCGGTGTCGCTCGTCGAGTACGCCTTCGAGCACGGGCTGCAGGGCGACCTGTTCGTGCGGAAGGCGGCGGCCTCCACGATGGCGGACCTGCTGCAGGCGATCCGGAACATCATGGGTGTGCCGGATCATCCGGTGGAAGTCATCGGCTGGCGACACGGCGAGAAGCTCTATGAGACGCTGGCGAGCTCGCAGGAGCTCAGCGATGCGGAGGATCTCGGTGACTACTGGCGGTTGCGCACGGATCTTCGCGGTCTCGATTACAAGCCGTTCTTCAGCGAAGGCGATGATGCGGTCGCCTCGCTCGAGGACTTCCACTCCCACAACACCGCCAAGATGACGGTTGCCGATATCGAGGCCTTGCTGCTGACGCTGCCCGAGGTGTCCGGACGGCTCGGGCGATGAGTGCCGACACGACAGAGGGCGCGAGCGTGCGGGTGCTCGTCACCGGTGCCGGCGGTCTGCTCGGCTTCCACTGCCGGGCGCTTCTCCTGGCGAAGAACGGGGAGCGCCAGTTCCATGGCGAGTCGCCCGCCTACGAGGTTCGGGAGGCGTCGCGCGATGCACTCCAGGATGCGGCGGCGCTGGCCGAGCTGGTGCGTGGATGCGACATCGTCCTGCACGCCGCGGGTATCAACCGGGCCGATCCCGACGAGGTCGAGCATGGCAACCCCGCCATCGCCGCGAAGCTGGTCGTCGCACTCGTCGAGACCGGCTCGCGAGCGCACGTGGTGTATGCGGATTCCACTCACGCGGACGGGGATTCGCCGTACGGGCGTGGTAAGCGCATCGCCGGAGAGCTGCTCGCGGCGTGGGCGGATGAGCAGGGAGGACGCTACAGTCGTGTCGTCTTCCCGCATCTCTTCGGCGAAGGTGGACGGCCGTTCTACAACACCGTGACGGCGACGCTGTGCCATCAGGTGGCGAACGGTGAGACGCCGACCCTGCACGACGGCGCAGCGGTCGAGTTGCTGCACGCGAGCGAGGCCGCCGAGCTCATGCTGAAGTGTGCCAACGCGCGCGACGGGAGCACGACGAGAGCGACCGGCGTGCCTATGGAGGTTGCCGCGCTGTACGAGCGAATCCTCGCGATACGCGAGAGCGTGGAGTGCGATCTCTTTCCCGCGCTCGGTGACGAGCTGACCCTGAGGCTCTACAACGCCTACCGTTTCGCCACCTTTCCGTCCCCGTCCCCGCGCGAGCTCGAGATGAACACGGATCGACGCGGCGAGCTCTTCGAGGTGGCGCGTGGCGGCGGCGGCGGGCAGACCTTCCTGTCGTGGACCAAGCCCGGTGTCGAGCGCGGCAACCACTTTCACCGTCGCAAGGTCGAGCGCTTCGTGGTACTGCAGGGTACTGCCGACATCCATGTGCGCCGCGTGTTCGACAGCAAGGTCCATTCCTTTGCGGTTTCCGGAGACAAGCCTGTCGCGGTCGACATGCCGACGCTCTGCACACACAGTATCGTCAACACCGGCAGCACGCCGCTGCTCACGTTATTTTGGGCGCATGAGATCTTCGATTCATCCGATCCGGATACGTACATGCATCCAGTGGATGCCGATGAAGCTTCGATTCGTCAATGACATCAATGA
Source organism: Endocladia muricata (assembly GCA_032356245.1). NCBI lineage: Eukaryota > Rhodophyta > Florideophyceae > Gigartinales > Endocladiaceae > Endocladia > Endocladia muricata. The sequence continues at coordinate 19,633 of JAUKWC010112152.1, forward strand.
AGGTCGTGACCATCCTCGGTACCCGCCCCGAGATCATCCGCCTGAGTCGAGTCATGGCGCGACTCGACGAAGTCTGCCGACATGTCATCGTACACACGGGTCAGAACTACGATCACCAGCTGAACGAGGTCTTCTTCTCCGATCTCGGTGTCAGGACGCCCGATCATTTTCTCGGCGTGGACACCTCGTCTCTCGGTGCGACGGTCGGTGGGATCCTGGTCGAGACCGAGAAGGTGCTTCGCGAGGAGCGCCCCGACGCAGTTCTGATCCTCGGTGACACGAACTCGGCCATCGCCGCCTACATTGCCCGTCGCATGAAGATTCCGGTCTACCACATGGAGGCCGGGAACCGTTGTTTCGACAGGAACGTGCCGGAGGAGACCAACCGGCGCATGGTTGATCATCTGTCCGACTTCAACCTCGTCTACTCGGAGCACGCACGCCGGAACCTCTTGGCCGAGGGAGTGCATCCGCGGCGGGTCTATCTGACTGGATCACCGATGCACGAGGTACTTACCCACTATCGGGCAGGTATCGAGCGCTCCGATGTGCTTGAACGCCTAGGTCTCGTGGATCGCGGCTACCTGTTGGCTTCGCTTCATCGCGAGGAAAACGTCGACGACATCGCGAGCCTTTCACGGCTCGTCGCGGCGCTCGAGGCGCTCGCGGAGCGACACGACAGAAAGGTCGTCATCTCCACACATCCTCGCACGCGCAAGAGGCTCGATATGGTGGCGGGTCTCGGTGGGAGCGAGCGGCTGACATGGCTCGAGCCGTTCGGATTCAACGATTACAACCGGCTGCAGATGTCAGCGCTGTGCGTCGTGTCCGACAGCGGCACGATCGCCGAGGAGTCATCGATGCTCGGTTTCGCCGCCGTGACTCCGAGACTCTCGATCGAGCGTCCCGAGGCAATGGACACGGGCGCGATCATGGCGTGCGGAACCGACCCGGCGACGATCATTCGCTGCGTCGACCTCGTGATCGGAAGAACCGGATCGACCGAGTCGAGTCGCCTGACGGTCATTCCCGATGTCTACGCGGTGGAAAATGTCTCGGAGCGTGTCGTGAGCCTGATCGTCGCGACAGCTGGCCTGTCGAATTCCTGGGATGGAATCCGGACTTCCGAGGGAGCTGCGTGATCGTGACCGTCGTCGAGAGCGTGGTGAAACGTGTATTCGATATCGTTGCGGCGAGTATCGGTCTCCTCTTTCTTTGGCCGGTGATCGCAGTCTGCGTCCTCCTTGCGAAATGGGACACGGGTGGTTCCGGGATCTATCGTCAGCGCAGGATCGGGCGACATGGTCGTCCATTCGACGTTTTCAAGATTCGCACCATGAGCGTCGGTGCGAACGGCACCACGGTCACGGTCGCCGACGACCGTCGGATAACAAGGTGGGGTCGCGTCTTCCGTCGACTCAAGCTAGACGAACTGCCGCAACTGTGGAGCGTTCTGATCGGGGACATGTCGTTGGTCGGGCCCCGTCCCGACGTGCCGGGTTACGCCGATAGACTCGAAGAACGCGAGCGTGCACTGCTTGATCTTCGTCCCGGCATCACCGGGCCGGCGACGATCAAGTACCGGAACGAGGAAGCACTGCTTGCGCTTCAGGAAGACCCGGTGGCGTTCAACGACAGTGTCTTGTACCCGGACAAGGTGCGTCTGAACCTCGACTATCTCGAGAACTATCGCCTCCTGCATGACGTTCGCTACATTCTGATGACGCTCGGCCTCGCCGAGGTACCGCCTCATCTCGCTTCACCAGCGCGGAAGCTGGAACCATGAGGCGTGCCACGAGGGTCGTCCTTTTCTACCAGCATTTCTGGCCAGACAGTCCGCCTTACGCGAACATGCTTCGCGTGATCGGGCGCGGACTCTCGAGCGCTGGGCATGATGTCTCGATGATCGCCGCGCAGCCCTCCTACAAGATCAGTGATCGAGCCGTTCGGAGCGCTCGACGCGAGCGTGTGGACGGTATCGATGTCACACGGCTCTCACCATTGCCGTTTGCAGATCGCATCGCTCCCTTCAGGCTACTCGGCAAGGTGCTCTTTCCTCTGAGAGCGCTCGGGGTGTTGCTCGCGCGGCGCCTTCGCGGTGAGCAGTTCGACGTGATCGTGGCCGCGACCATCCCGCCCGTGCTGAATGGGCTGATCGGGTTGATCGGTGCACGTCTGGTCGGCGCTCGCTTCATCTATCACCTGCAGGATATCTATCCCGAGATCGGGGCTGCGGGAGGGCTCTGGCCTGGAGAGTCTTTGCGTCATCGCGTGCTGAGGCGTCTCGACACATTCACGACCCGGCACGCCGATCGCTGCGTGGTGCTGTCCGATGACATGCGCTCGGCGCTCGTCGAGCGCGGTGTCGAACCCAACCAGGTACGCGTTATCAACAACTTCATGCTCGAGGCGTTCGATGGCGTGTCAGCCGACGAGGCGATGTTCGAATACGGCCCGGTCGAATCGGGTAATTCGCGCCACCGCATAGTCTTCGCGGGCAATATCGGCCGCTTCCAGGCGCTTGAAGAGCTGTTGGCGGCGTTTCTCGAACAAGCGCGTAAGCACGATGATCTCGAACTGCATTTCCTCGGTGACGGCGTCGCCAAGGCGGGTCTGGTCGTCCAGGCGGATGGTTGCGCTCACGTTCACTTTCACGGACACGTGGACCTCGTGCGCGCCAGTCGCTTCATCGAGAGCTGCGACGCAGGCATCGTGTCCATCGCCGAAGGTATCTACCGCTACGCTTACCCGAGCAAGACGTTGACCTATCTCGGGCTTGGCGTGCCGCTGTTTGCCGTGGTCGAGAGCGAATCGGCGCTCGCGGGCGATATCGAGCGGCATGGGCTCGGCGTGACCTGCAGCGGGCGGCACAGTGGCGGACTGCGGGAAGGGTTCCGGGCACTTGCCAGTTGGCTCGATGCGAACCCGGACGCGCGCGTAGCGGTCGCCGATCATGCAGCTGCGACGCTTTCGAGCGAAGCCGCCGTGGGGCGCTGGCAGGCGGTGATGGCAGAGCTCGTAGATGTAGAGAAGGCGAATGCTCGTGCGCTGGAGCCGAGATCATGAGTGGGAAGGATGGCAGATTGGCCGACAGTCCGGGCTCGGCCGAACGGCCTGCCGGCGCTCTGCCGCTCGTCGTCATCGGAGCGGGCCGTTCCGGTACGAACATGCTGAGAGACTGTCTGACCCGGCTCGACGGCCTGGTCACGTGGCCGTGCGACGAGATCAACTACATCTGGCGTCACGGTAACCGCTCGGAGCCGACCGACGAGTTCACGGCCGCGCACGCGCGCCCATCGGTACGCACGTTCATTCGCGAGCGTTTCGCGAAGATCGCTCGGAGCGAGGGTCTCTCGACAAGGGAGCCGAACGAGAGGCGCATCGTCGTGGAAAAGACGTGCGCAAACTCGCTTCGCGTGCCGTTCGTCGACGCAGTCCTTCCGGACGCGCGATTCCTGTACGTCGTTCGCGACGGACGCGACGTTGTCGCCTCTGCCGGCAAGCGCTGGAAGGCACCGCTCGACCTGTCTTACATCCTCGCCAAGGCGCGTTATGTGCCGAAGACGGATCTTCCGTTCTATGCCAGTCGCTACGCGATGAATCGGCTTCGAAAGCTCCATGCGAAAGACGCCACGCTCTCGGTCTGGGGGCCGCGTTTCGAAGGTATGCAGGCACTTGCCGCGACGGCGAGTCTCGAAGTCGTCTGTGCCGCGCAGTGGGCTCGGTGTGTCGAGCGCTCGGACGCCGCTTTCGAGAACATCGCGCCCGAGCGGGTGATGCGTCTCCGCTATGAGGACTTTGTCGCCGCGCCAGCGGAGCATGTGTTCCGGATCGGCGAGTTTGTCGGCACGGCATTCACGGTGGAGGAGATCGCCGCGGCGACGAAGGATATCCGATCGTCATCGGTCGGGAAGGGCGGTGCCGGGTTTTCGCCTGACGCGATCGCGCACATGGACACGATGCTGGTGCGGCACGGATACTTGTGAGGGTGGACGGCGAAACCTCTTCGAATCTTCGCTTGCTGGCGGGATCTCTCGGCGTTTCTCCTGACCGCAGCGATGTCGCTGTCGTCTGCGCCTGCTTGACAAGGAAAATCGACAGGAGACCGCCTTGCTGAATACGACTTTTTCTCCGTGGCCCTCGTACACCGTGGAGGAGGCCGACGCGGTCCGCGACGTCGTGCTGTCCAATCGGGTCAACTACTGGACCGGGCCCGAGACGCGAGCGTTCGAGTCCGAATTCGCCGCGTATGCGGACTGCGAGCACGCGGTCGCGCTGGCCAATGGCACTCTCGCGCTCGACCTCGCGCTGAAGGCGCTCGATATCGGCGCGGG